>JAKCPI010011748.1:0-95635 GCA_023213315.1 Euborellia annulipes | reverse complement strand
AAAGTGTACAAAGTTACACCATAGAAAATCCTTATAAATTTCAATTATTATAACTATTTCTATTCTTTCTTTCACTGAAATCCAGAATTAACTTTATGAAATATTTTTAATTTCGAACAAAGAGAATATTTTTATTATTATTAAACAAAAGTTTTTAGCTTCGAATGAATGATTTAAAACCACAAACTTTTTTTATCTCATTTTTGGTCAAATTTAGGGGTTATCAACCGCAAAAGAACAAGAAGAATTCGCAATAGTGCAAAAAACTATATTATTAAAAAAAAATCTAAAAAGAATTTGAACAAAAAGTTTTACTTTTTAAATTTTACACCTTTTAAATAGGGAAATATCTTAAATATGTTCAGCAGAGTAACTAAATAAAAGGTCGACACGAAAATTCTGGTGTGACTGTCGCACAGTACATAACTTTTCGATTAACGCAGGTAAAAGAAAGTTGTGTGAATTTTGAATACTATTGTCTTATTCAAATCTGAAACTCGAAAAATATTTCTCTTATTTTGCATTACTTCAAGTACCCTCCCGTATTTAAGATTTTTTCAAATTCATTTTTCCGCCTCTTCTTTCCATAGACTTAATGTTAACCCTATGGGGATTTGCATGTTAATTTTTGATTCAATGGAGGGTCCACTTTGGGAACTTTTTACACATTTTAATAAAAATTTTTCTCCAATTATAAAATTTTGTATTTATTTAGGATTCTCTATTGTGTATAAAATATCCAAGTATGAGAATAATATTTTGAAAATAATAGGCCTAAATATAGTTTATTTCAAGCAGTCAACATTTAAAATGCAAGTTTGGAAGTAAGATGCTATGAGAAACTAAATACATCTGACACTTAAAAAAATCTGGTGTTACCTGGGGTACAGGTGGACAACTTTCTCAACCGAAGGGCAAGTAGAAAGTTGTGAAATGTTCGCCAGTCACACTTCAGATTTTTAATCATGCATTGTGTACTTGGTAGAATGAATTACACGAATTCAATTTTTTTTTTTTTTTATCTGGGTATCCAAATGGCTTAAATAAAATCATCGGACTGCCCAAGTCTGAACCCGCGACGTTTGGTATAGGAGGTAGGCACGTTACCTACTACGCCAAACTGGGGGTAAGCATCGAATTAAATTTAATCGACGTTTGTCTTTTTTATTATTTTTTTTTGTCGGGTTTTAAACCAAAGTTAAAACCAAGTTAAGTAAATTCACTTTGGAGTATTATTATGGTCGCCCCTACATCCATAAAGTTGGATTATCTTTAGACGCTTTTCATTAAATACAGGTGAATTAATAGAGAACGTCGACTTCTTGGAGAGAAATGAACATTAATATGTACTTATTTTTGATCTCTAAATCAAGGGTCAGCAACCTTTAAGGCGGAGAATTTTCAAAAAAAAAAAAAAAAATAGTGCCGTCCAGTCTGACGTTTTGTAATGTAGGATTTTTTAAATACAAATATATGAGTACCTGGTGGTACGGTACAAACATAAAAGAAAATTTATATTACTTGGTCCGCACATTAAAACGCTCAACGCAACCCGCCCTTTACCGATCCCCGATCTTAAAAATATAAATGTATAAAAGAAGAAGAATTTAACGTACCCGTACTTATTAAAATAACTATTTCAAAGAGATATTTTTAACAATTATTTTTCACTTATAATTTTTAATTGAACATATTTATCAATCATCAGTTTTTAATTTAATTAATTATACCATTTCGTTTATTTAGTATTATTATTCGTTAATTTTTTTAATGAGTCGCCTCTCTGTTATGTGTGTCTATTTCAATAAAATATAATTAAAGATATTTATATTTGACAATTTTCATATAAACGAATTACAGTTTCAATTTATTCAAACACACTAAATGCATAAAAACCAAACTTTGTCATTAGGGATTATTTACATTTATTAAACTGCCTTAAGTTTCTTTTGCTCTAAATAAAAAATCCAACTCATTAAGAAAATTTAGCTCCATTTTTTAATTAAAAAAAAAAATTAGAAATTAGCGTTTTTTACCTCTTTTTGGTGCCAGACTTCTGTTTTTAATATTATTATTTATATATATAAAAGTAAAAAAGGGGTCCAAGGGGGGAAAAAACCAAAAAAGCCCAAAGAAAGCGCCAGGGAAAAACAAAATAAAAACATTAACCAATATTAACAATTTTTTAATAATTTTAATTTTTAAATTATAAATATCGGAAATAATTGTTGTAAATGTGTGGGGGGAGAGACGGGGAACGAAAAAGAAAAAAATTAAAAATATTAAAAAATTAATGAATAAATAGCAAAAAAACTATAAAAATATATAAATATAAAAAAAAAAAGAAAAAATTGATGTGACGGTAAGTAGAAAAAGGAGGGGAAGGGGGGGGGCGGGGCCGCCCTGGCCCCGGGGACCCCCCCGGGGGGGGGGGCTTTGCGTCTAGTTATACTAATATAAATATATATAAGATATATACATTTTTAGGCCTAAATGTTTTTTTAGAAGATTATTTATTGCTTAGTAAGTTTTTGCTTACATATTCGTGAAATAAACAGAATTAGCCAAATTTAACATCCTCCATTACACATTAATTCTAACAGAAATTTATTGGCATTTAATGCAAATTCTTCCAAGAGAGAGGAGTGCATTAGACAAGGGTTGCCTTGGCAACATGTTAGAATGTTCTTCTCTGGTTTTGTAGCCAATTGGATCTAGTAAAATTTAAGTTGTTTCACTTATGAACAAAACAGAATGGTTTTCTCTACTATGTACTGTACCTTATGTATTATAGCTAAATGAAATTGCTTAACATTTAATCTATGCTTGGAAAAAAATAGAGTACTATACTCTTAATTTATAAATTGCCAGAATGAATAGAAAATACTACTACATAGAATCAAGGGGATAAAAAATAATATGAAAAAATATTTTGTAGAGAGGGGGGATAAAGCTTACGCTTACAATCCTAAGTTGAAAACAATTCGAGTTCCAATCCAACTCATGGCAAAAATATTATCCAACTTACTTTCATACTCTTTCATCTGCTTAGATCAGCTAATATAGCTACTTTATTTCACTCCCATCTATCTATAAATATAATTCGCTAATGTCCGTCCGTCTGTCTGTCTGTCACACTCTATTTAGGCAACTTCCCCTTAGAATTTTGAAACGAAATTTTTTATGCTTAAAGCGGACCTTCTAGGGATTACAGGAAAATTATTTTCATTCCGAAATTCCTATAACTTTTTGAGTTATTAATTCCTAAAGTTACGATTTCTTCCATAGGAAATCTATAGAGATGTATTCTTTGCATTTATATATCTCTATGAATGTAAACAAACCCTCAAGCAGGCACTGGATTGGAATATATTAATAGTAATGATAATTTTTTTTATAATTAAAAAAAGGCGAGGGGCCCGCCGCAGGCGGGCCCTAGCCAGCTGAGGGGAGGAGACGCCCCCCTTTCTAGATGCCAAAGGCACGGGTTCTGCATAATTAAGAAAAGGCGAGGGTCCGCCTAGCAAAGTAGTTAGTCGAGCTTTGCAATATCAAGAAAACTCGATAAAAAATAAAGAATTCTAATATTTGACTGAGCATTAAATGGTAGTGGTGGGGAATAGCTCCACCCTCGATGATGTTTAGAACCCTTCAATATTTCTTTTTCTTGGTTATTCCCTATAGTCTCTTTTTTTAAAAATCAAGGGAAGAAGTAAAAAGTAATCGCTTCCCTTTTCAACCTCATTTCATCTAGATTGGTCCATTAATCTAGCCTTTGGACAGACGTTGAGACGGAATATAGCATTTTACATAAGTCTTCTCGAATGGAGGCATCACTAATAGTTGGATGAGATGGAATTGAACCTTTAACTTTAGATTTCAAGCTCAACTGCTTTATTTCTTTGCCCACAAAAGAATGAATACCATATTAAGACAAATTCTCACAGATTAAATTTTGTATTTATTTATTTTTAATTTTTTCTTTCAATTTGAGAAAGGGGCTACCTATCCTATCTTGGCCCCTCTCACACCTAAACCCCTGGATACCTTCCTTCTAGAAATATAATTCACAGAACTGATCATCTTGCATAAACAAGACTTGTAAGGTGTTTTTTTTTTTTTTAATTTTTTTATAATTCGTTTAAGGTCTTTTTCGACATCGGAGTCCATTTAGGCTCCATCCTTATTTATTTCAATTGAAATAAATTTTGTCTCCTGGGACGGGAAGCGAACCCCTTGGTACCTGTTCAAATGGTCAGCACGCAAACCACTTCATCAAAGCCCGAGGGCCCTTTTTCAAAGATAACATAGTTTATAATTTTAATTTTGCATCTTCAGTACTCCACTCTCTGATGTCTTTTTATTTTATTTTTTAGATTATATACGGGCAATGGCGTCATTTGGGAAGGGGGGGGCAGGGGAGCATTTGCCCCCCCCCCCCAAGAGCTCTGATTTTTATAAAATTCTATATTAATCTAAATAAAATATTCCAAAATATATCTGCGACTATATAAACTGTACAAAATTAAACAATTAAATTAGATATAATTGTTATTTTGGCCAAATTTGAGTACCTATTTGTAAGTAAATTTTGAGAAAAAAGTTTACTCCCTAAGAAAAAGTTGAAATGACGCCACTGTATACGGGATAGTTTTAAATTATATATATTATAGTTTAGTTTTACCAAATAATATTTATTTGAAATCCAGTGAAAGATATATGTATGTACTATTAAATTTTTTCATTATCTTACCAACTAAAAAGTAAAAAAGTAAATTTCTCTTTAATTCTGCATTTTGGTATAATATATATTGTGTTCTTAATTATTATCTGAATAAAAATCGAGTTATTATTATTATTACTTTTAAATTACCGTTATTGAATGTCTGGAGGCCGGCTGACCCGATGAACGATGCTCCATACACAAGCAACCTGTAACAGCATCACTCGCGATTGAAAGATCCGTTTTAAAAATTTCGCTTTCCATAAAACAAAAACGGTGGTCGGGTTTTAAAAAGAAGCCCTGTTCCATATGGACGGACGAAAGTGAGCTGTGAGGTAGAGGGGGCTGAATGATCTACGTTTAACGGCGCTTTCCCTCTGACTTACCTACACTATATTACGTCACATGTGTTAGAGTCGCGGTCAAGTTCATTTCCCCGGATAGGATTAAAAAAAAATGAATGAGAGAGTGAGAAAGAAATATACACACAATATATAATAGGTACAATACATGCACAATGGAGTGGATAATTTTAATTTTTCCATTAAAGTACAACATTCCATTTGTTTAATTGCAAACATTTATCTTCTTAAATGATTGCCTCCCTTTATTTATTTAAAAATAATGATTAATATCGTTTTTTTTTTTTTTATAACTAAAATTTTTCTTTATCCAATATACTACAAACGCTCTTTATAATCTTCTGAAATATAATTCTTTGAATCAAATACTCTCCTTGTTGGAATAAATATATATCAACAATTGCAGGAAACACGCGACCCTTGAATTAGGGGCAGGGGGGAACAGGGGCGTACAGAGACACTTGGGGGCCTGGGGGTTCACTAGATGAGGGCCTATATATATATATATATATATATTATTTTGTACATATCTATTTATATATAAGTACATAAATGTTTTCGAATTTGAGGGTCTATACCGACGTGAGACCTGGGCCGATTTTTTATTATTTAGAAAAATAAAATACAGACAAAAAAAATATTTCGGGAACTATTCAAGTTTATGAATTAACCTTTGATCACAGTAATCATAATTAATTGCTTATATTTAATTTATTCATAGATTCTTGGCATTTTCACACGTTTTATTTGAAATAACAATATATATCGAATATAATTATTTGATTAATAATATAATTGTAATTATAATTAATATCTGTAAAACATAAGAAAATATCAAAAACCTAGTTTTGATATTCACCTATGAATAAATTAAAATTAATCTATCACTGTTTGACTTTTATTTGTCCTGAATTAAGAAAAGATTTTATATTTAAGTTAAGCATCACCCAAGGGGTGAAAATAAGCTTTTAAACAAAATCGGCCAAAAAGTACTAGTACTTTATAGATGTACTTTTTTTTTTAGTTTTTTTTCGATTTTCTCAAAATTCGCTCTAACAATTTTGATTAAAATTCAAAAATCAATTATTTTTTAGATGCTCTTAAAAATGTATATTCTCATTTTTCCCTCAAAATTGTTTGAAACAAATTTTACTCTTGTACTTCATAGGAAAGATAGGAGAAATGGTTGCTATGGTATCAAAATGATTTTATTTAAGCCATTTGGATACCAGATGGCTTAAATAAAAATGCCTGAATCCCCATATATATATATATCAACAACGGTTATCGTCAAAGTCTTAAATGGCCTAAGTTGCCGAAAAGACTGAGTGAATGTGTTGAGTGCGAATGAGAAAAAAAGTGTGAATGTTTTAAATAAAAAAAAAAAAAAAATTTACAACTTAAATTCTAATGTAGGCCTACCGTCCTGTCGAATACTAAATATATGTAGACACAAAAAATGGTGTGACAAGCACAGAATATAACTTTCGATTACCGCAGGTAAGAGAAAGTTGTTGTGTGCTGTGCGACAGTCACGCCAGATTTTTTTAAATTATTTTCAGGTCTCTCGATTTTCTTTCTATTTTTTAAGGTAAATTATTTTATCCGAATAGTTCAATAAAATATTGGATTTTTTTTTAGTATGAAGACTCCCTTGACCTGAAATGAAGGGAAAGTAAAGATGTTCAACTTTCGCTTTTTTTTTTTTCCTTTTTTTTCTCAAGAAATAAAAGACCCTTCGACGGCCCTTTCCTCCCCGCCCTATACTACTCAAACACCTTTCCTGTCTTTTCGGCTTTACTAAAAAAGGAAAAAAATAATCTAAGAAAGAAACATGCGAAATCTTATTCTTCCCCCCATTATTATTATGACGATAGAATGTTTTATGATCCATCCATCCATTGAAACTGGCCTTGAATGAAGGATCGAATACACTTTCGAGGTTATTTACTTTTTATTTATAAATGAAAAAAAAAATGATGCGATCTTTTGAGTAGATACATCTTCTTCCTTCTTTACGTTCATAGACATCAAGATGATAATCACTTGTTATATAGAGAGAAAAAAATATTTTTTTACTCACTCATACACCTGGAACGGAAATTGAGGAAAAAAACAGGTGGATGATTTCGATTTCAAATAATAATAACAATAATGGGTATAGAAATTTTCATAAAATATTAAATTTCGATTTAATAAATAAAAAATATATAGTCTATTTAGTCTATTACTATTTAAAAACTTAATAGATTTTTGATAAAATTGAAAATAATTCTAAAATTAATTTTCAGAACTGATCGTTGTTTGATGCAAGGCTATTATTTTTTAATTCTCTCCCCAAATGAATAAATTTTAAAGAGTTTTAATTTTAATTTCAAACAATGATATAAATGTTATATATAGAGATATATAATAGAGCGAAAAACTACTATATTTTTTATTTTATTCATTCAGGGGACGTTGAAACCTCCTCCACCTGGTTTTATGAAGAGTTAGAGAAATAAATAAAGTATTAAAGCTTGCTCGAAACGCATTTTCACGGTACTTAAGGGATTTGTAGGTAGGCCTACTATAATAATAAAATAATAAGATCCTGAAAGTTTCAATTAGTTTTTGAAAAAGCAAAACATGTACAATAAAAATCAGAAAAAAAGTTTTTTCTCAGGGACGGCTGAATCGATTGATTTAAATTTTGGACATGTTTTGGGGGCTGATGGTAGCTTCTAGGAAAAAAATCAAGACCTATATCGGGTCATAACATCCTTGAAAAAAATGGCTTTTTCAATATTCCAGAATTTTTAAATTTCATTTTTCGGCTGTTCTTTCCTTAGAGTCAATCCCTATGGGGATTTGCATGTTAATTTAGATTCAAAAGAGGGTCGGTCCCCCTTTCCAACTTTTTACACATTTAAAAAAATATTTTCCGATCCTTATGAAATTTTGTATTTTATTTAGGATTCTATATTGTGTTTAAAATATCCATCCAACAAATATGAGATTAAAATTTTGAAAAATAACCATAGTTTATTTCAAGTAGTCAACATTTAAAATGCACAGAGTTTGGAAATTTTGAATCAATTGACTTTTTACTTTCTCTTACCCTATATTTGAAATATATAAAGAGAGAAAGTATTACGATCATTTTTACTTATGAAGCACACAACTTTCTTTCTTGCTCTTCGGTAAGAGAAAGTTGGGTACTGTGCTATCACCCCAGATTCGAAATATATTTAGTTTTCGTTAGCACCTTAGGTAACTTAACCACTTGCATTTCATAAGTAAAAATCTGGTGTGACTGGTCGCACCAGATTTTTTGTGTTGAGATATATTTAGTATCCGACAGTAGGGTACATTTGAATTCAAGAGGTAAAATTTATAAGTATGGGAAAATATTTATATTTTGTTACTATTGCAACCATAGGAAAAATTCCTATCTTTCCTATGAAGAACAAGAGTAAAGTGGTCTTCAGAACAAAATCGTTGGAGCAAATTTTGAGAAAATCGAAAAAAACTGAAAAAGTACATCAGTGAAGTACTAGTACTTTTTGGCCGATTTTGTTCAAAAACTTCGTGTTTTATCCCAGCGAGGTGCCTAACTTAAATATAAAATTTCAACCTTCTAGCTCCTTTCGATCTAGATATTTAAACAAAATTTAATTTTTTCATTCATTATTATAAACAAAAATTTTTAGTCCTTTTTCGTCATTGAGCGAATCTCCAACCTGATTGGCTGACTCTAAGCAAGAGTTTTTTAAGAAAGAGGGGTGAAAAAAAACCAATTAGTTTTTGAATTCTTTATCTCTCAATAAATCTAAAAATAAAATATTTCATAAACAATACTTCAAGAAAATTGAACTATATATATTCATGCACTTAAAATAAAGCTCATGTTTACATATGAATAACGGAAAATATAGAGACAAGATTTTTATTTTAAATTTCTCTTTATATATTCTAGAGATGAGATATCATAAGCGGGGAGAAAGAAAGTTTGTGACTTGAACCTTGTCCAAAATTATGCCAATGACATCTTCTTTTTCCAGAAATTGAACATAAGTTATAATATGAACAGAATTTATGAAATTCTGAATTTATAGATTGTTATTAATATTAAATTTGGAACAAAAAATTTAAGAATATGAATATATTTAAACTAAGGAGGAACTTGAGGTGCACAATGGCGTTTTAGCTTGCTGGAAAGTAGGCAACCCATTTGACCAACTCATCAAAGGATTAATTATAAAGTTTTTGAGAACGAACATCGTATGCTCATTTAGGCTATTATGGAAATTGGATATCTTTAAACAGAAGAGAAGTTGCTGTTGATGTTACAAGTTGGGAAAGAACATGTACAAGAGCAGCAAAGCCTTTGTTTGCCAAATGCCGAAGAAGACGTTTCGAGCAAAATTTATTCGTCCATCCTTATAGGCTTATATTAAATGCCTTTATATGCTTATCGATCCCGGAGACGTTTCGAGATATATTTAATGTCTCAACATCAGTTCGTCTAAAAATGTACATACAAACATAATTAATTTTCGATATATAATAATAGTTATAAAAACACATTGTGGTGAATAAGCTTATATCGAAATATTGCATAAAGATGGTCTTTAATAGTACAGTATATGTACAGTGAGGGCCACAATTAAGTCCCCACCTGATAGCTTTAGCCTTAAGTATATGGTATGGAATATGGTAAATGGTGAAATAATTTTAAATTTTAAAAGGTAAAATAAAATCATCTATACCAGATTTTACATTTTACCTTTTCGGTCATTAAAATTATTTCACTTTACAACATATACTATACCATATACTTAGGGCTAAAGCTATCAAGGGGGGACTTAATTGTGAAACTCACTGTATCTGCATATGAATATATTATAATGAAAACATCTCGAAGTGTTCATGAGAGAAAAATTTCTCAATATAATCAAAATAGATTTTCATTTATATTTAATTCTTCTTTAAAAAATTACCTTATACTTAAGCTAACAAAAATATTGATGTATATTTACTCAGTGACTGTAGTAAAGTTTACTATCATAGGTTATGGTATACGTTACCTATCATATAAGTTTACATATTAAACTTAATTTTTTTTTTTTAATTCAAGGGAGGGTGCTTCGTGTTTAATGCTATTCCTAAGGGTGCCGTGAACTTCAAAATGTTGGGATGTCCTATAAGGACTGAAGATGGACGAATCAATTTTGTCCGAAACGTCTCCTTCGTTTTTTTGTCAAAGATTTTTTTTTCTTTGCTGCTCCTGTACTTGCTCTTTCCCTACTCAGGTATCTTCCTTCAAGAACAATGAATTCTTAAATAAATATAGAAAATAGAATTTATTAAGTATATTTATTTAAGATTCAATCAAATTGTTATTAAAATTCGGGCAAAAAATATTAAGAAAAGAATAAATATAGCCTGTACCCTGACAAATAAAATGAAAATTTTTCTCTTTTTCAATTACTTTAATTATTTTAGATATTTTTTTTCTAATTTATTTGGCTGTCATACATTTCACTAGAATACTTTTGTTTTTTTTTTCCTATAAGTTTTTTTTTTAACATGTAATAATCCTTGATACAATTCATTTAAAATCGTCCACTCTTTTAAATTGGGACTTTTAAAACACCTGTAAAAAAAAAAAAAAAAAAAAAACAATCAAAAAGTTAATTTGCTCAGGGTCGGTGATGATGATAGTATACTTGTAGAATGGTGGTGGTGGGGGTTTGCACGTCCGTGACCCGCAGCAATGTCATCGCTATCTATACACGCTCACACACCAATTCACACAAATAGCAGAATACACATACACAAACAGAATTTCTCCTGACTTGGCTAGTTGAGCAGTAGGATTGGTAGTAGCGGCGTCGAGTACAGTTAGAATGCCCTTAGCCATAGACACACACACACACAGACCGACACACACCGACATCTTGCGAAGGACAATGCTCTCTTCGAGATAGTGTTGTTGTTGTTGATGTTGTTGTCCAGACTTCAACTTAGCGCAATTAACACCAGACGGACAGGACGTCATCTGTTGGATGCCGGCTGCATTTCCTCATCCATATTTTTTTTAAAGAATTTAAATAATCATACATTATAATTATCATACGAAACAATATGACTTTGGCTGTCAGCAAAAAAAATAAATCATCTGTTAAAGAATAATAATAAAAAAAAAAATTATCTTGCTTTCACCGTTCGATAAAATATTTAAAATCCCTTTTGTGAGGGTGTTTAAATAAAAAAAATCCTTTGCTTTGAACCCTCTTATTTATTTAAATTATACGGACTACCAATTAATTTAAATAAATATGGTTGGTCTCAGAACTGGAAACAGCTAATAAAAATACTATAAAGAATTATGAAAAAATTTTATAATTAAAACTAAAAATATTTTAATCTACTTTTTATTTTTTATAAATAAAAACTTCATTAGTTTTTATATCACCTAGTTAATTATTTGAAATTCTAATATAAAACTGTTTGAAAAAAATAATCTCGAAATTTATGTAATCATTTAAATTAAAACCTGCTTTGAAAAAAAAATAAACATTCAGGATTGGCCAACGGACATTGAACTTGAAACCATAAGATAAAATCTGCATTTATTTCATCATAATATTTATATTCCAAAGATTTGCTGCCCCAGAAATGATTTCAAATGTTGACAAGATATAAAATAAATAATAATAATTAAGATAACAAATTTGCGAGATGAGTTTGTATTTGATTGGGCAAAAATTGCGCCCTCTGGAGTATTTATAATAATAATTCAGAAGTATTGACTTTTTTGTTCATACAAAATTTTTTTCCATTCATTCATTGGGCAAATTAGCATTTCACATTTTAAAATTTGAGCTCGCTAGCTCGTAAAACTAATCAGGGGAGTTTAGGGGAGGGTGCAGAGAGAAATATCCCAGGGTTTGGTCTTTCCTCAAATATTATTAACCATTAAATCATAAAATACCATATAGAGTCCTTCTGGATGCCAAAACAGATAGTTCCTGTAAAGAATTTATACCCCCCCTCCCCCGTAGCCAATTTAGCCAATTCTTACCAAAAAAATCATAATTTCTCCCGCCTCTTTAAGCAAGTCCTGGATAAAGTAGCGCTTATCAACTTGAAGTATGAGCCTAGTTATTACTGGCTGAGTTAATATAAATTGGAGGGGTTTTTTAAACTTCTAAAGTAATAATTTGGATAGAAAGTAGTTACAATCACAAATTATTTTTCTAAATTTTTAACTAGGCTAGGTTGATTAAAAAACATTTATTGACCCTGCATATCTAATAAGGTCAAATATTTTTTCAGAGATAATTCTAAAACAAAAAAATACAGGCTTTTTTTTCAAATTGAATTATTGAAAAAAATATTTTGAAAAAAAAAATAAAAATGTTTTGATTCTCATTTGAATAAATCTATCTAAAGCATTTCCCCCGCCTTAAAACTGCCTGCATTCATTCTTCTATTTTTATTTTTCTAATGGTTAATTTAAAATTCATAAAGCGGGATAAAAATATTGAATTAATTTGAAGTAAAAATAGAATAGCGAGATGAGAGTTTTTATTTTTCATTTAATCCAATTAGCTCAACTATTGTAGAATTTTTCCATTTTTATTTATTGTTAAAGATGACATCTCAATAACTTGCATGAATATTTGAATTAATAAACACAAATTTAATAAAAAAAAATAGGGTAAGAGAAAGTATATAGGTCTATGAATAAATAAGATATATCTACACGATTAAATGGGGAGCACGAGTTGTCTGGGGTAAAGTTGGAATTTTTTTTGCTTTTTTTTTATTTTAATTAAAAAGAAGAAAAATCCTTTAAGGGGGTTTAAGAGGTAGATGTTACGCATGTTTTTCCCGATAAGATGACGTTGTGTGTCTTAAAAAGTACGAGTAAGCTAAAAAAAAACACCTTTTACGAAAATTTGCCAAGAGATGTCAGAATTGTATCTAATAATTTAATGCATCTGGTTGATTTTCATTGATCTTTTAAGAATGAATACTTTATAAATGTTATTAGGCCCTATACGTATATTATGTATCTTTTATAAAAGCATATAAATATATAAATATAGGCCAGATATAGGCTAATAGTATATCGGCTGTTAGACTAGACTGCCATCTTTTGCAAGAGTGCTGAACTATTTGACACATCATTTGTAAATATATCTACTAATCTTATTTTAAAATTTTCTTAATTAATATGTGATTAATAATATCAATAAATTCATTTTTAAATTAAAAAAAAAATTAAAGATTATTGGGACAGATGGTTTGCTGTATTTGCTTGATAATAAAAAAATTAATTTCTTTAATTTTTTAATAAGTCATTAAAAAAATTATAAATTTCTGTCCCAATAATCCCTTATGAATATAATTCATTTAAAAAAAAGCCGCATTGATAAATTCCTTAGGGTAGTTCCACATTTATTTAATTTAATTTTTTAAGTAAGCTATAATAAATACCGACGACTATCGTCAGACGTTCCACAAGCTTGTTTTTCGAGGCCATCCATCTGAAATCCAGTTATGTTTTTGACATTGCATAACAGCAACGATCTTTGTGACTGTTGATCTTTCTACTTTCTTGCCAGGTCTCAATTTCCCTAATTGAGATGAATAGAAGCTTAGTTTAGTTAGTCAGATATTTTGGTTGCCTACATACCAGGCGGTTCAAGGCTTTATAGACAGGCACGCCCTCTGAGTGTCAATTTTTTAAAATTGGCAAATTTTATTTATTAAATTGTTTAAAAAATAAATGATCAATCATTAAAAAATTCAAAATAATTCAATATGAAATTAGTACTTGAATAAAATAAAAATAATATATTTATTTAAATTTTTAGTCTTTTTGGCAACTTAGGCCATATAAGACTTTGAATGAAGACATTATAATAATACGATATATATATATATATATATATATACTGTATATTGGGGCCCAGGGTCTCAATAATTTATTGATTAAATTATAAATAATCATTGCATTATGTGATTTTGACAATAAATTTCTTTTTGGTTGGAATCTCAAACATAGCCAATTTCACTTACTAGACCCAGGATCTCCAGCCATTCTGTGATATCGATGTGCTACCCTTTGCATGTGAGTATTTGTTAGTGGTTTGGTACCGATGCCCCCACCTGGGTCCAGGGAGTCATGGGGCGTTCTATCCACCAACAAAAAACACTCACATTTGTTAAATATTCCTCTTATGTTAAAATTGATATTATCCTTTTATTATTTAGCCTAGCTAGTTTTTTTTATATTAAATTTAATAAATTATTTGCTTTCAGATCTGAGACCTTACTGTAACTGAGACGTAACTGACTATTTGATTATATCTGCTGGACTTCTTGCGCTTCATTTTACCAGACACCTTCACTTCTTCATATACCTAAGCTGTTAAGTGGTAAGTTTTCTTTATTTATATAAATGACTCGACTGTTCATAAGTCTTTTTTATTAATAACTAAGAATACCATTAATTGAATGATTATTTAATTAGATACGGTATTCTTTGAAACATTACAGAACATTACAGAAAAGATTTTTTTTTGATATTTTAAATTAACAGGAAGCTAATTTTTTTTTCTCCCGATTTAAGGCAAAAAGAGGCACTTCCTCAATTTTGCACATATATTTACTTAAAATTAAATATTTATTTGTATAGAAAGAAAAAAAATTCTCATTGGCTTGTCAATTTAGAGATATCGAATTGCAGAGTGCATTAACCTGAACCCTCAAGGTGGCCATCCCCCAACGAGAGTGAATTTCCTTCCCTTTTTTTTTTTCATTTTTTTATTAAAAACCCACTAGCATCCTGACCTTTGGAATCGGATGCGATTCACACACATATGGTTCATACAGATTCCCTTAAACAAAGTGCCGACTCAGGATGAAGAGTGTGGGTGAAAATAATTTCCAAGAGGGGTTGTTCTGTTCCTTTTCTGCTACTATTCACCCAAGATATTGCAGACCCTATCTATGCAGACAATCATTCATCTATTTCTCAAAAGAGTCTCATCTCACTTTCTATTCAAGACTCGTAGGTTTTTTAACCTCTCTTCTTCTCTTTCTTTTTCGTTTTTTTTTCTTTTTCTTTCTACTCCCCCAATCTGAAATGGTAAAGGTCTTTACAAAAGAAAATGAAAGTGAATTTATTTGTTTTTATAAAAAATATGTTTATAAATAATAGTATGAGTAATAATTCCCAAGCAATGATACGAATTCGCCTTCCTTTTAGAGTTAAAATTAAAAAAATAATCAAAAAAAAACTTGTAAAAAACAATTCATCAAAGTCTTTTTTTTTAACCGAATGAAAAAAAAAAAAAAATTCAATAAAGAAGCCTTTATTGAAAAAGTTGAGATATAAAAATATTATTAAATAAAAAATTTTGTTTTCCCAAACTACGAGACATTGGATATTTGCTGCCAATAAAAATGTAATTACTGCCTGGAAATAGAGTTTCTTCACTAAGGGCCAACTAGCAAATTTATCCTGACCATAGCAAATCATCGATATAGTAAACAAAAAAACATGCGAAAATTTTTTTTTATTTTTGCCCTTCAATTCTATTAAATAATAATCTGGCAACCCTTCTGATCAGTGAATTTACCTTTTGCACAAGGCCAGATAGGCAGGGAAGGAGATGTTGAGATCCAAACACTTAAAATCCAAAAATCCCAAAATCCAAAAAAATGTCCTACATTCGTTCCTAAACTACTTGACGAATTTTCATGACGATTTTTTTATTTGATAGAGAATTTTCTGGGGATTGTTGTAGGCTATAATTAATTGAGGGGGTATAAATAAGAAAACGTTATATGTTTCGTTGCCGACGTTTCGGGTGCTAATCGCACTCATTCTCAGGGCAAGCAAAAATGTCAAAATTTAGTACAGGTTATGCGGTATTGAGAATTAATTTCATATTTATACATGTATTCATTCGTTCGTAGCCATTGATGCCATTGATGGTATGTATAATAATAAAACTTATCACAAAACGTTTTTACTGACACCGCATCTAAATAGCACTTTTTGTGATAAGTTTTATTATTATACATACCATCAATGGCTACGAACGGATGAATACATGTATAAACATGAAATTAATTTTCATAACCTGTACTAAATTTTGAGAATTTTGCTTGCCCTGAGGATGAGTGCGACTTGGACCCGAAACGTCGACAACGAAATTTAAAGTTTTTTGGCTGCTGTTCCCGGGAAGGCTCCAGTTCCTTTTTCCAATTTATACAAATATCTTATATTCTTTAAAATTTAGGCTTATTCATTGGGGGGGGGGGGGGGGAGAGTCCAAACCTCATCCGGAAAGAATTTTCTAGCTCTATACTTATTTTAGATCTTTTTTTCAGCTAACTTGTATTCAAATCACATCAATTTTAATGGCAAAAATTGGAAATTATATTCCCTAGGTCTATATTACTAAACTTTTTCTTTTCAGAAATTTATTAAAAATTTTAATTATGGTTTTTTTTAAATTAAAAAAAAAAATCAACTTTTTTTTAGACAAATCTCGATGAGAGGATCGTTATTTGTAGTCACATTCACTAACGCGTTTTCCTTAACCCCTAACCTATCTGATGTGAGTCATCCCAATGACAAGGGTAATAAAGGAAAAAATAAAAGACTTGTCTCTCTTTGTCCTTTAAATTATTTTTTATCTCTCTCTCTCTCCCTTTCTTTATTAAACGAATATTATAATTTCATGAAAAAAATTATTCCCTCTTTTTGTATATAATGAAAACAAAGTGGGCGTCATGTCACTCCATTTGTCGACAAATTTCACCTTAAATTTGATATATTCTCTAGAGTACTTGTATTAATAATTCTCTTCTATATAATAAATAAAGTATGCGTAAAATTAAAAAATATGATACACTAAACTTTATGAATTATTAATACTTTCGTATATTTTAATTTATTAAATGATTTCAAAATTCATTTCAAAATGATAAAGAATATTTAGAAATCTCTGAGGGGTTCTCTATTCTTTAATCACCCCTTGTTTTTCCAGCACACCTATTACCGCTCTAAAGGAGAATGATGACCTCATTAATTACTTCCGCCAGTAATATATTTTTGATGAAAGCACAGTTAAACATAATCTCGGTACCACCCTTTTCAAGTCCAATTACTCACTATTTAAAAATATGACGTACCTGGCTGGCTACCATTTAAAAAAGTCATATTTTTATGAAATGTAGTTTTATGAATTTGTAGAAGTAAAAGTCTCGCTTCACGATTCCAACACACTTTTCCATATTATATTTTATTTGTATTTCTCTCATACCATACTGGTTTCAACCCCGAATGTTGCCAATCTTCCTCGGTGAGGAGAATGAATTATCTGGGTGTGTAATTCTGAATCTCTAGACATCTTTACAAATTTAGCCCCCAATCATTTTCACATATAGTAAAAAAAAAAAAAACCTTTACTTTCTCGTATAGAGAAAGTATTGTAATCGGAAAAAAATTCGATTTCGAGATTTTGATGTTTCTCCACGTTTTAGACCTCCCCGAGTCCAAAAATACCGTTTTTGGCATTATGTGTGTGTGTGTGTGTGTGTGAACACGATTGCTTAAAAACCAAAGCAGCTAGATGGATGACATTTGGTATATGCTCCTTACACTAAAATTGTAGATTTCTATCAACTTTTGGAGTAAATATGTCACCTGGAAGTAGTACTTTTCCTAATAAGTTTTTTCAGAAATTTCGAAATTTTAAATTTTTTTGTTATATTATGATAAAATACTCAATTTGAAGAAGTTTTTATTCTTTGACATTTTTCCGAAAACTGAATAGTTTTTGAAATAATCACAGAAGAAAATGACATTTTTCTTTAATTTTGGAAAGAAAAATCAAAACAAAATCATACAGGTGTAAAAAACATGTAAATATAAACAAATGACTAAACAAATGGAGATCCTGGGTTCGATTCTCGGAGGCCTTGGGGCGCTTGGTTCACCAACAAAGAAACATACACTTATATTAAATATATCTATGACTAGTCTATTCCTGTTCGAGGTATTATTGAAAATTAATATTTTATTCAAATATATAGATCTCGAAAATTATCTCTTTTAATATTTTATCTAAATGAATATTCCCTTTTTTTATTAATAAATAACTTATTTAATTAACCTCTTTGTCATTTAAGTATTGATAATTTTTTATTATTATTTAAAAGGCATGGGTATTGCTTGTTCGTTATCGTTCATTCATTGGAATTAGACTATATCCTCGCAGTCAATAAATTATTATTAAACCTACAATGGAGGGATCAAAGCCATTTAACCGTTCGAAATCACACCTTAAATTATTTGATTAGAATACTGAGTACTATATCATTCTATAATAAAAGTTGGATTATCATTTTCAATTTTTAATTCATTCATATTGAAATGTTTAAAAATAAAAAAAGTCATCTTTTTCCAAAAATATTGATTTAAAATTTGATATAAGGATTTATTACTCATAATTTAAATTATCTTCCCCTCTGTTGCTGTTGGAAATATTTTTCTAAAATGCAAAAGAGTGTGAATGTAGAAAAATACATTTTAAATTCAAAATTTTGATAAATTCTTAAAGACAAATGCTGCCAGGGTAGTTTAATTTTTCTCTGGAGAGGCAAAGGGATTTTACAGGAAGGTAGTTTTGTTTTTATAAGGGTCTTTGATTATTATAGGGGACTTTATCAGTTTTACAAAAATACATCCTAGCGGTAGAACACTCACCTCTCGTTCAAGTAGTCAGGAGTTATCTTTCTCTTTCTAAACGATGAACTTTTTTCTAAATTAGATTGGATATCAATTATTTAGAAAAATGGGGACTTGATCTCAATGGCCTCAGATATTAAAAAAGTTCATAAATAAATAAAAAAAAAGGAGGGAGAGTTCAGCTCTCCCTAACTTCCATTCCTTAGTGCGCCAGTGAAAAGTAAATATAAAAAAATGGAGCAAATAGAAATAAAATATTTATTTATTTGAATTGGTAAAATTTATAAATGTCCACTTTTTACTTTCTCTTACCCTATATTTTATTTTTCTTTCATACAAACAAGAAATTTTTCATAATAAATATGAATTATTATTTATTTTTTATACAAAAACTCGTCATTATATAAAGAAGCTTAAAAAAAGGCCGTAACAAATGGACACTTGAGAATTATCTGGATTTGGATTTTTTTGCAAGATGGACTTCCGGGTTTATTTTTTGACAGACGGGAGTGGTCCGGCACGAAGAGGGAGAGATTGGGGAAAGAGAGACAATGCACAATCCACTTTGCGGTTCCCAGGTGGGTCCGATATCTGAAACGAACGAACTGCCCTAAGGGGGGGTTCCATTAAAAAAAAAAAAAAAAAAAACCTCCCTCATCTCTCTAATAAAGGCCTATTCTCTTTCTTGACCATATTTTAGGATCCTTTTCTTCTAAAATAAAAAGATTCCCGGTTATTTGTTTGGAATTTGTTCATATTAACTGACCAAAGAGAATGAAAATGGTCCATCCCCCAGCCGCTCTCTTTGGGCATCCCCTCTAGATACTTCCTATCTACTTTTTAACTACTATCTCTGTTCCTTTCCTTTTCAAACTCGGTTTATTCATCAATAGACGCATTTCTAAAAGAAATAAAAAGAAAAGGAAAGGCAAAGGAAATTTAAATATAAAATTGTAATACACATATTGCTTTTAGAATACTGATCAACTTTTAAATTTTATTCTAACTGATGAAAATATTGTTTGCCTTTGTTTTTCTTTAAATTAATAATATGAAAGAATATACAAGCTTTATTTTAGTAATAACGATACTAAAAGATCTTTGAAGCTCGAGACGAGTTATTAAACCAAATGCAATTTTGATTCCTTAATGTAAGGTTGACAGACAGTGAATATGTTGTTTACAGATCTAATGATGGTCATTTGAGTGACCGGAACTGGTAGTAATTATGCACAAACAGTCATCAAATTAATAAAATCCTAAAAATATCTATATTTTTTTATTGAAAAGTTTTGCATGAAGAACCTGCTATCCATTAAGGGGGTGTTTCTCAAACTATGTGTCGCGCTAGTGTGTCGCATAAAAATTCTGTACAAATTTCAATTTATTTTAAAAGACAACGACTAAAATCAGTAGAAGAGGAATTAAGAGTGAACCATCGCTAAGTCCCCGAATAAAAAAACTTTGTTCTCTACTTCAGTTCCGCCCATCGCATTAAAAATTTATATTTTTTTTAAATTATAATTTTGTTATGTTCATATACAGATAATTTTGGACTTATTTATTTATTAAAGCGTTAAGAAATAAAATTCAAAAACGACCTCGGAACAGTAAAGATAATTTTTCAAGAAAATATAAATATGTAAAAACGTTGCTACACTGCTATGTCAACTAACCTGACAACTTGACATAATTTTTGTCATGATGAAGATTGCGATCGGCACTCGAAACGTCGACAAAAAATAGATTTTTATTTTATTTTTCGCCTTGGCTGCCCATATACCACACCCCTCATAAAATTCGAAAAATTGTTTAAGGGGAGAGGGGCGAAATTTTTTATGTAGGCTAGGGAGCATTAGCAAGGAAGGAAGAGTAATGAGAGTAATAATGATTTATTTCAGATTCAAATTACCATTAATCAATAACTATATATATAAATAAAATATTCATAATATTTTTTTCTGTCCAAGGGGACCTCTGATGGCCAATGTGGCATATGGGAGGTAACTAAATATTAAAACACAATTTTTCAAAATTGTATTTTAAATTTAAATTTATTTTTATATTACAATAAATAAATTAATTAATCAACAACATACATATCTTAATTTCTTACTTTTCGTAGGCCCAATTTGTCTTTTATTAGTATAAAAATAATGAGCCACAAAAGAGCCACATAATTCCTTCTAAGTAAATTCGAACTAGTATTCGCTATTACATGCGTAATAACACAGCGAACGGACACGGGCACGTAGCCAATGATTAGAGTTCAGCTTGCAGCTGCATGTCTATGCACTCAAAAAATGCATATAGCTAATAGATCGAAAGAGAAACAAAGCACGAGCACAATTATACCGATTCACAATGGCTCTCAATATTGAAACGTTTTTACGAGTCGCCAGTGTTTATTCTTTTCTATGAAACTATTTTACTATTTTATTTGTTAGATCTATAGATGTTGGAATTTTTTATATGATTTATTTTTACTTTCTCTTACCTATATGTATATGTTAATATTCATATATGGAGAAAGTATTGGATTCGTGTCAAAAATTCGAGATTTTGATGGATATACACGTTTTGAGGTCTCCTGAATCCAAAAAAGTGGTTTAGCGTGGTCTCTCTCTGTCTCAGCACATTAATAAATATATTCATTCATTCATTCTCTGTGTGTGTGTGTTCAATTTAAAGCATGAAGGAATTGAGCTAGGAGGTTGAAATTTTATATTTAAGTTGGGCATCCACCTAGGGAGTGAAAATAAGCTTTTAATCAAAATCGGCAAAAAAGTACTGGTACTTTACTGTTGCACTTTTTCAGTTTTTTTTCGATTTTCTCTAAATTTGCTCCAACGATTTTGAATAAAATTGAAAAATCAATTATTTTTTAGATGCTCTTTAAAATGTCTCATTTTACTCTCAAAATTGTTTGAAAATCACTTTACTCTTGTACTTCATAGGAGAGGAAATGGTTGCCATGGTAACTAAATATAAATATTTTCCGATGTTTATAAATTTTACATCTTGAATTCTAATATAACCCTCGAGTTTGGCGTAGTTGGTAGCGCGCCTACCTTGTATACCAAGGGCCGAGGCTTCGGATCCCAGGCAGTCCGATGATTTTATTTAAGCCATTTGGATACCAATACAAAAAATCTGGTGTGACAAGCACAGAACACAACTTTCGATTACTGAAGGAAGAGAAAGTTGGTGCTGTGCGATCAGTCACACCAGATTTTGTTAATATATATAGAGAGAACGTATTGGATTCATGTCAAAAATTCGTTAAGGGACTTATGAATGAGATAATATTTTAATACCATCTCTCTGACTAACCAAGTCTTAATTATAGGGTCTTCAACAATATAATGAGGCAATAAAAGGCTCTTTTTTAATAATTTTTACTCCTATTTCTAAATAAATTCTTCTCCAATTTGGAAAATCTCATCTCACACAATTTCTATTTATTACCATATTGATATTTCAAAGAGTTCCTTGTTGTATAAAAAGTTCCTTCAATAAACATTCCTGAAAGAACGAGTTTTTCTTATTTTCAACTTTAACATTTTATTTTTACAAATAGTGATTTCATTCATTTATATTTCCTAAAAGAAATTCTGATGACCTAAATGAAATATGAAAACCTATTAATAGAGAGAGATTCCACTTAGATATATCATCATCATTATTTTACCACAAATTTTATGAAATTAGGACATACAAAATAAATGCCCTCAAACGACTTTCCTTTTCAGGAATTTTTATTATTATTAATTCAATTAATTTCGATTAAAATGGAATGCACAAATGGACATGATAACATTTACATAAGTCCCAATTGCAGCTTATTTTTGGGGGTACCTAATCTGCTTTGTTTTGAAATTATATTAATTGAAAGAAAATAAATATTGCGTGTTTTCATTTATTAAATATTTATAGCAATTTAAATGAACAGACAAAAGCATTTTAGACGTAGGTTTAATTATCTAATTATAATATATGCTTTATACATTTTTTTTTTTAGTAAGAGTTACTTCGGTAAAAGCTCGGGATTGGTGATCCCGAGTAATAAGAGTGTGAAACGCCCCCTTCCCCCCGGTAGCCATCGGTACTATTGTTTGTAATTTATTTAAAATAAAGTAATAACCCCTAATGGCCTATGAAAAAGTTTTTTTTTTTTTTTTAATAACAGACCTATTTGAGAAAATTAAAAAAATTCATTTGAGAAAATTTAAAAAATTTTCCCACTGTTTCCTCTTTTAAAAGTTTCAGGTTAATAGCATTTAGCACCGACTTCTCAAAATTTTTTATGGTTTTAACCACAGATATAGGCTTCTAGTTTATTTATTTAAAAAATTTTTATATCAAATCCCATGAAAATCGGTTCATTGATTTTTTTTTAAATCCTCAAGTAGTTATCCTTTATATGTATTATTTTGGTGTTTAGAAAGTATTGCGATCGTGTTAAATATTTGATGCCCAAATTTTGTTAGAAATACACGTTTTTACCCAAAAATGTGTACTGCGAAATGGTGCGGCTGTGTAAAAATTAAATATCTCAAAATCAAAGAGTTTAAAGGGTGAAATTTTATTTCTGTTAGGTACCTTCTAACATTCAAAATTAAATTTTTGAATAAATTTGGTCATAGAGTGCTAGTAGATTAGTGATGTACTTTTTGAGTTTTTTTCTATTTTTCCGAGAGAAAGTTGTGTACTGTGCAATCAGTCACACCACATTTTTTTTATAAATGTATTCAAGATTTTTCTCAGCCTTTGAAGTAATCTAGACTTGAATTCAATCGATTGGTTGGTAATTCAATTGAAATAAATTTTTCTCCCTTGGGATGGGAAGCGAACCCCAGCCCAGTCTTATCTTCACAAAAAAATCCAATCCAGTTCAAACTTAATTTAATTTAATGAAAAAAGTAAACTTAAACAATATTTCTGATTATCGTTAGTAAATATTTTCATCTCTTAAAATAAAATTTAGACTATATTTTTACTTTTTCCTATCTATATGCCTATCTATAAGATTAGTAAGGTATATAGTACAAGAAAAGTATTTTTATTTTTATAAATGTTGCATTATGTATTTTTTACATTTTTGATTTACAGTATTTTTATTAATTATTTATCAAAGCATTTAATTATTTATTTCATTTAATTTGAATTTTTATTGCTTGGAAATAACGTCATCATGGGCCAATAGGAAGGCAGCTTTGGTGTCACGTGATCGATTGTTTGGCGCTCGGCGTCTCTCTCTCCACCATGTTGCTTTGCTTTCAGTAGCAGCTCAGCTATTGAGCCATCAACAGATAACCCTTATACGCGACCTCTTCAAAATCATGGCGTCGGTACTCTTCGAATGATGCCACCACGACCACCTATACACGATGCCTATGCTTCCTCAAATTCCATATTTCAATGCTTTCCATCCTTCACTTCACATCTCCAGGTAATTTCCTTCAATCCTTTTATTATTTTTCGTTGATCTAAACAAAAACTAATTGTTTGTGCAAATAAATAATAGAGATAAAGGCTTTGAAATGAGTAGAGAGCGATTATTCTTTTCTTCCTTATTGAAATATATAGAGAGAGAAAGGATTGTTTTTTTATAATAATCTATTTTGATCATACAAATTTATTTTTGAAAAAATAAAATATACAGTTGTTACATGCTATCAGGGGCGTATATAAGGGGGGGGGGCCGGAGGGGGGCCCGGGCCCCCCCCGAAATTTCCCAAACACATATACATATATAGGGATATACAGACATCAGCGCAACAAATTTTTCCGCAGGATGGAAAACTTTGGTTCCGCAAAAGAAAAAAATGTTCCGCAAAAAATTTCGTGTGAAAAAAATTTAGTTTCTTAAAAAAAAATTTTCCACAGAAAAATTTTTGAGTTCGGGCCCCCCCGAAAAAAATTTCTATATACGCCCCTGCATGCTATGCCCTTTGATTTGGAAAAATCTCTTTATAAAGCCCATTTGGTGGTGTGAGGTGGGGGAAGGGATGCTAGGCCTCTCCCTTTCTCTTTACTCTTTCTCTCTCTGTGTGAGTGGCTACCATTCGTATTCGTTCGGCCTTATTCGGCTCTCTTCGTCTTCTCGCCGCCTTCTGCTCTCCTTGAGGCAGTTCTCCGTTAATTCTATTCAGTTTTGAGCATTTTCTAGATAAATACAAGCAATATTAGGATGTCTGAGATCCTTTGTTAACAACTTATTCATCCTAATCTAAATTCCTTATAGGGAAAAGAGTCAAAGAATATAATTTTTTAACAAAAAACTATTTAGCAAAAATTTTTTTTTTTTAATTACATGGATACCACTGGTGTAAATGCATGAATCCCATTGGTTGGTATCAGTAGTGGATCAAGAGGAGTTTCTCGGGGGGGGGGTAATCTGGTGTGACTGGTCGCACAGCACGCAATTTTTTTTATTTTCGCTAATTTAAAGGTGCATTCTGTACTTGTTAACCAGAATATACAGTATATACAAATCATATTTTTAAATATTATTTTAAAATTTTATATTAAAAAATCTGGTGTGACTGGCGCACAGCACACAACTTTCTCTTACCTTCGGTAATCGAAAGTTGTGTACTGTGCTTGTCACACCAGATTTTTTGTGTCGACATGTATTTAGTTTCCGACAGTAGGGGTACAATTGAATTCAAGATGTAAAATTTATAAGTATGGGAAAATATTTATATTTTGTTACCATGGCAACCATTTCTCCTATCCTTCCCTATGAAATACAAGAGTAAAGTGTGCTTCAAACAATTTTGTGGGCAAAACGAGAATATACATTTGAAAGAGCATCTAAAAAATAATTGATTTTTGAATTTTAATCAAAATCGTTAGAGCGAATTTTGAGAAAATCGAAAAAAACTGAAAAAGTACATCAGTAAAGTACTAGTACTCTTTGGCCGATTTTGATTAAAAGCTTATTTTTCCGGTCCCGGGGGGTGTTTAACTTAAATATAAAATTTCAGCCTCATAGCTCAATTCCTTCATGCTTAAAATTGAACACACACCCACACACCCACACACCCACCCACCCACCCACAGACAGACCATGTCGCGAAAACCACTTTTTTGGATTCAGGGGACCTCAAAACGTGAAGATCCATCAAAATCTCGACATCGAATTTTTGACATGAATCCAATACTTTCTCTCTATATATATATTACATATATACATAGGTAAGAGAAAGTAAAAATTAATAAAATTTTTTCCTAAAATAGTTATTTTTCTCAAATCTCGGGGGGGGAGTAATTACCCCCTTTACCCCCTCTGTATCCGCCCTTGATTGGTTTAAATGCATGAATGCATTATTAAAATTTTTTAATCTAGATTTTAAAAGTAAATTAAAAAATCTGGTGTGACTGGCGCACAGCACACAACTTTCTCTTACCTTCGGTAATCGAAAGTTGTGTTCTGTGCTTGTCACACCAGATTTTTTGTGTCGACTATGTATTTAGTTCCCGGCAGTAGGGAATATTTGAATTCAGATGTAAAATTTATAAGTATGGGAAAATATTTATATTTTGTTACCATGGCAACCATTTATCCTATCTTTCCTATGAAGCACAAGAGTAAAGTGTGCTTCAAACAATTTTGAGGGCAAAACGAGAATATACATTTGAAAGAGCATCTAAAAAATAATTGATTTTTGAATTTTAATCAAAATCGTTAGAGCGAATTTTGAGAAAATCGAAAAAAACTGAAAAAGTACATCAGTAAAGTACTAGTACTCTTTGGTCGATTTTGATTAAAAGCTTATTTTCACGCCCTAGGAGGGTGCCTAACTTAAATATAAAATTTCAACCTCCTAGCTCAATTCCTTCATGCTTAAAATTGAACACACACAGACAGACACACAGACAGACAGACAGACCATGTCGCGAAAACCACTTTTTTGGATTCAGGGGACCTCAAAACGTGAAGATCCATCAAAATCTCGACATCGAATTTTTGACATGAATCCAATACTTTCTCTCTATATATATATTACATATATACATAGGTAAGAGAAAGTAAAAATCATGATAATTATATTCAATAACTAATAGAAAAAACAAAATTATTTTTAAATGTTTTTTTTTTTTTAATTCCTTTAATATTTTAAATACATTCATCAATCATCTATAAAATTTGGAGAATGGAGGAATGAAACGAATTTTTATTTCGAACACCTTTAGACTTTATTCAGTGCAAACGTTTCGGTTACAATAACGTCATCATCAGTGCCAATGTATGTTTTCAAAGGTGATTTGTCAGCTATATTGTTTGTCAAATTATTCGTTCCACACCTTTATATGAAAAAAAAAACATTTTAAAAATTAACATTGTCATTTATGAAGCATCGTTTACAGTGACCTAAACGTTTGTGCTGAATAAAACCTAGTTTTTATTCCTCCAATCTCTTATCTTATAAACTCAGTATTATAAAATTTTTTTAATTAGAATTTTTTTTTAATATCCTTTCTGACATCTGAGGTCTTATAGCCTTGAAGCGAATGTTATTATTTAAGATGTTAATGATCCAAGTAAATTTATTAATTATTTGGTATTCAAATGATTTAAATAAATTTTTTCGGATCGCTCGGGATTCTAATCCACATTCCTTAATTTTCAAAGATTATCAATATAGATTATTTTGGATTTTTAAATATTTATATTCAATCCATAGAAAAATTGAATATTTATTAAAAATTGAGCTTTTTATTTCCACTAAACTATTCCCGGGTACCGGCTATAGAGATAGATCAGGCTTACCCTTAAATTTCCCTCTTTGACTTAACTTCCTTTTATTCTGTCCAATCAGCGCCCTGATAGGCACATACACACAGGGAAAGGAAGTCAGCGGCTAACGCTTTATATATAGTAATGATAATGATATTTTGTCACTCACAAATAAGGAAACAACTTTGAGTTTTATTTTTTTATATGTGAGTTGGAAAAAGTGTGTAAAACACACACACACACACATACGCACAGTCTTTTCGGCAACTTAGGCCATATAAGACTTTTTACGATACTCAATATTTTAGTAATTATATATTGGGAGTCCAGGCATTCTTTATCTAAATGGCTTAAATAAAATCATAGGACTGCCTAGAAACATCTCATTTCGGATGCCATACTAACATTTTAAATTACATACATCTTTTATATTCTTTAATTTACCCTTATTTCTCTATTTATAAATTGAAATTCCTAAATTTTTTTTTTATTTTTTTTTTTTAAACATTTAATTATATATCTGAAAAACATGACCGTTCATTAATTTCCTCAGCAATAAACAATAATATAAAAATAATTGATTAGTTTTGGTACCATTGAACAATAAACCAAAAATAATCAAGTGAGAAATTAGGGGAAAAAAAGAAGAAAAAACTCTAATTGAGAATCATCTGACTATCGTTAATCATTTATTTCTTACTCGGGGATTCTCGAATTTGAATTCACAACTCAATTTAAAATATTTATTTTCTTTTATATAACTGATAGTATAGCTATTTATAAAGGTTTTCATTCTTTGTGACTTTGGCAACAAAACAAATCAAGTTTTAGTCATTCGTTTGGAATGTCTATTGACCATTCACACAAAAAAGAACCAATTTTTTTTTCATCTATTGTATATAAACTGTCGATATCTTTAATAAATTCTCTTTTTATATATTTTCGATGGTAGAATATTTCCAGAATATTTGTTTTTGTTTGTCTTTAATTATTTATTAAATAAAATATTCCGTGACGATTTTCTTGTATAATGGTAGTATTTGGAGGCTCCCTGGTGTAGTGGGCTAGCTAGAGTGTCGGCTTCTACAAAGATCCCTGTTCAAATCAAGGGAGGATCTAGAGGAGTTTCTCGAGAGGGGAGGAGGCAATCTGGTGTGACTGGTCGCACAGCACACAATTTTTTCGGTAATTTAAAGGCGCATTCTGTACTTATTTTTTTTTGTTTTTTTAAACATTCACACTTTTTTCTCATTCACATAGTCTTTTCGGCAACTTAGGCCATATAAGACTGGACGATAACCGTTATATATGATATTATCTATTGGGGTCCAGGCATTTCTATTTAAGCCATTTGGTATCCAAATAAAATCATCTAACTGCAGCCCGCGACGTTCAGTATAGAAGGTAGGCACACTACCTACTATACCAAGCCCGGGGCGTACTTGTTTACTAGAATATGCACACAAATCAAATTTATAAGCATGAATTTGTAGAATTTTACATTAAAAATAAAATTTTTCCCAAAAAAAAAAACATTTTTTTAAATCTCGGGGGGGGGGGGGGGTAATTATCTCCTTTACCCTTGTATCCGCCCTTGGTTCAAATCCTAGGCTTACGGGATTTTTCATTAAATGAAAAATAGTTATTTAATGTAACAAATCCTCAAGCTTTGGATACCAAATGGCTTAAATAAGAATGCCTGGACCCCTTTATCCCTATATTTATTCTTGTTTGGTTTTCATTTCATAAAAAGAAATTATAAATGAATTTTTCTCAATGTTGTTTAGTATAGCTTCAAAGGCTATTGAATTTTTCTTCTCCATATAAAATTTTCAATTCCTATAAATACTTGAGATACAGGTATTAAAATTCAATGTTTCCTGGCTGAGTCACGTGTTGACTGGTACCCGTGACCATTGCTAAGGCTCGTGTTGCAACACGTGAATGCTTGTTTGACCTTGCCGCGGAGTTCTGCACGGACGGTTTCGACTTCGCGGCCAAGACTTCGTCAGGCATAGTCATTCCTACGTTCAACATCAAGAAAACAAGATCGATTCGATTCTAACGGGATTAAAAAAAAAATTTAGATCATCTAAGCCAATAAGGAAAGACGATGGTCGTCCGGCCGCCTGTTTCCCTCCCTCCATAACTTATTCCTAATTGATATTCAATTTATAAATTAGTCTGGAATGCAGGCAAGATAGGAGTGTTTTATATTCACTTTCACCGCTGTATTAAAAAACAAAATCACTTAGATTGAAGAAATTTAAATAAATTAAAACGATAACAAAAATGAATAAATAACGAAACTATTTTTTTTTCCTAAAAATTGTTATACACCCAAATATTTATATTTTCCAAAAGATTTTTGTATTTTAGCAATTTTTTCTTACGTTTCAAAAAGAATAATTTTTTTCTTATTCTTATACTACTGTATTAAATGTGCAATGTACAGTGAGGTTCAATATTAAGTCCCCTCCCCCCATGCGTTTTCTACTTGTGATTATTTCATTGTATTTAAAAAATATATTATATATATATAATAATATATATTTTTTAATGGAAACTTTCATGGTTCAAACCTAGAAAATTCTCAATAAAGATTTTCTCTTTTTTTTTTATAAAAACAATGAAATAATCACATGTAGAAAACGCATAGGTGGGACTTACTGTACACTTATATATTTAATTTTTCATTTCGGCTCTAACAATTTTTTTTCAAATTTTAAATACAGTAAGTATATACTGTACTTCTCACTAAACAAATCAAATGAATAATGCACCCATAAATAGAATGCATAATAAAATGTATTGTGCCCATGTAATAACTCCGGGACAGATACAATTTGAATGACTGATGATGGGAAAATAAAGTTTTCGAAGCGTCTCGGTAATTGTAATAAAATTGGATGCTTTAATTTTTGGTTGCTCCTGCTCCCATCCTTGTGTGTAAATCAACAGCCACTTACTTCATTGGTTATACTATACCATTTTCGCTACCAATATGAAATCGTCTTTGGGGAAATTCGGGTACAAGTACTTTATAGATGTACTTTTTTTCCAATTTTATAAAAAAAAAAAACTCAGTTCGCTCCCGGAATTTGATATTGATGTCTCTCTCAAGTGTAATCAATACTGAGCTGTGTTACCTCAGGAGGAGGCATCTCAAATAGAGTTAAATAAAATTCCTTTGCCATGAGGTGGATTCGAACTCGAGTTGTCTTCATCTCAGGATTATAAGCTTTAACTGCTTTATCCCCTCGGCTAATTGCCTCCTCTTATATTGATCCCCCCCCCCCTAAATCACGGGCCGAGCCAACCATCGCCACTTTTGTTTTTAATACGATAGGGGAAGGAGAAATATTTATGTCATGATGACAAAAAATTATTTTTTTGTTAATTGAATATTTTTACTTATGTACATATAAATAAATATATTTAATGAATGTTAAATATATTCGATAGCTGATATCAATCCTATTTAAAAATTAATATTAATTTATCTTTTTAAAAATTTTAATAACCTTTTAAAAAATTTATGTTTACACAATTGATTCAAATAAAAATTCGAAATATTAAATTAATATTAATCACGTGTTTTGGACACGGTAAACTCGTAAAAGCTCTTTTGTTATTTTAACACCTAGAATTCTTTATTATCATATGTATAGTTGTTTTTATTTCACTCTAAATATTATATATATTCATGAGTGAGAAGAGAAAATGGTTGAATATATACTCACTATTTGCGTACTATATAATAATTTTTTATTTGAAAAGTTTAATTTTCCTCCGTTAGCCTCTCTGATTAAATAATAGATGAATTATTTTCACTTATATTAAAAAACACTTAAAAGAATTTCTGCCATACTTTTTTTTCCAAATTTCTTGATCTCCAATATAGCCAATATTAGATATATAAATGTTTATTGTTTATTATTATGAAAGGTGATCCTTAGTAAATAGGTAACTTCTTTATCTTTTTTTCTAAGATCAAACTGCCTTTGTATAAAAAGGCCTTTCTAAGATCAGGTTCTAAGCTTAACCAATATTAGTTGCTATGGGGAGGGGGTTATGATTTTTTTCTCAGGAGGGGTGATTTTACAAGGGATTCTAGAGTTTGGCATTAAACAGAACCCTCGTGGGGTTTTCTGGATTAATAATAAGCGTATATAAAACAAATACAAACATTTTTTTTCAATTAAAAGACTATAAAATCAGATCCGAAGGCTATTTTTTGTTTTCTGGAGGGGTAGGGATTAACTCCCAAAATCCCTCCTGCTTGCCTTTACTTCTATAAGTCTTATAAAAATCTTTGTTATACTGCTACCTGCTCAAAAGTTTCTTTATATATTGAACTTTTGTCCTTAGATTAATTTGAGTCACTGTAACGAAAATGTATAGGCCTAATATACATATTTGTAGTAAATGTACCAGTATACAGTTCTCCCATTATTTGAACATCCTATTACTTCTCTGTCTCATCTATCTTTAATTTATTTTCTCTTTACACGTTTTCCATTTTGGTAATGTATCCTTTTAAATTAAAAGATCAATCTTGTTAAAGTAATCGATTAAAATTAATTTTAGTTTTAGCTCTGGTTTAAAAATAGTTGAAAAATAACAATAATGAAGAAATTTTTTTTATTAATGTAATTTACTAAATCACTTTTATTAATAAATATTATAAATTGTAGTAGGCATTGTTCCTTCATTATCGCGCAGATTTTTCTGTATGGATAAAATTAAATTTGACAAGTCACGCCATACTGGCTGGCTAATGCCCCTTAGAAAACCATTATTCCGTTAGCATGATTTTGATTAGAATTCATCAGGGGATTATTAAATATTCTCATAATAATATGGCGAGCCACAAAGAATTTTGACCATTTACTAAGAAAAATACCTCACTAGGCTGTGACATAGCGAATACCAATGAAAACATGGAAAGTGAGAGATAACATATCTTCTTTAAGGTTTAATAAAATCCACACGAACAAGAGAACATTTTAATCTGGCGCAGTTTTAGCTGTAGCTGAGAAGAAAAAAAGATTTAGAAAAATTTAAAAGATTTTTTTTTAAATAACTACCACTTGACTTTGATTAATTGATGAAAGTAACGAGCTTGGATTATCGTTAATGGACAGAAAGAAAAATTATATTTTACTTTGAGGTTAAAGTTTAATAAAAGACTTGATTTCGATTTCTAATGTTTTATGTAAAAAAAAAAAAAAAAAAACATTTCATTTTCTGAATACAATTTGACAAGTATATCCTATAAATAATTATTGCTCAGGGGCCCACATCTTGTGGGTACGTGGATGGCCACCACGAGCTACCCGAGCTGGGGCTGGCAGTCTTTCTGTCTGTCCCTTCCTTCTATATTTTCATTTGGCGTCAGACCGTGCGACGTGCCGGCTTGTTCTATTTCTTCCGGCCTCAAAAAACCCAATCCCAGGACCCCGCACTCCGGTAAATTTCTTAAAAAATTCACATGTTTTGTACAATTTAAAATTGGTTGGTACATAGATTTTTTAATAAACAGATATTTTCCCGAAACAATAGAAAATGGACTTACACCACTTTCAAAATAAACGGTCCTATATATTTGAATTCGTGGTATCCCTTGTGGGTATTTTAAGTAAAATTATATTCACTTGACAAAGAATGCAAATAATTTCTATTAATACAAACGACAACTTTATTTCTTGTATAAAAAATTTGAATATGCTCTTTGAAGGCTGAAGATGGCATGATTGATCCCGACCGAAACGTTCCATTAAAGAGTGCTTAATTACTAAATACATGCTCAATTAATTGGCTGCATCCCTATTTAACGCAATAGTATTGAGCCTAAAGCCTGGTAGATGGGCAGCCCAAATGACAGCTTGACTGTGTGGGAAATACCGTTTTCAAAGCAGACAATAGGCCGAACGACCCTCTTTAACAAAAGAATAACCATAAAAATGTATCTTTTTAATATAAATTTCAAGATATATAGAAATAAAAAATTTAAAAGCACAGAACAGAACTTTCAGTTACCAAAGGTAAGAGAAAATTTTGTGCTGTGCAACCAGTCACACCAGATTTTTTATTATTAGATGCAAAGGGAAAATTCTATTTCTCTTTAACAAATGAAAAATAAATACGGACTAAATATAGCTAAAATCTTTGAATTTTTTAAACAATATATGATTTTAATTAAATTATACTTTAATAATAAAATTTTATTTTAGAACAAATAGCAAGTTGAAAATTCTTCTCTTTATTTTTTGGCAATTAGCTATCCAAAAGAAAATAAAATCTTTCTCTTCTAAATTTACATAGTATATTAAACATTTCGAGTTCACTGAAATCAAGTCGTAGTATTTTTTTAATTCATTTGATTTACATTTGAAAAATTTGTAAAAAAAAAAAAAACTTGGCCAATTATTGCTCTCACAATGGAATTACTCTGATTTGTTTATTTCTTTGACATTTTTTCGAAAACTGAGTAGTTTTTGAAATAACGAAGAACAAGATATTTTTCGTTAGTTTTGAAAAAAAAATCAAAATTAACGAAAATGCCCTCAATCATTGTTTTATTTGAAGGCACAAAATATACTTAATAACAAGTTTGTTAGTTAAAATATAGGAAAATAAATCAAAATACAGTGGAAACGAGCATAATATATTCCAGAATCATACTCGTAAAACGAAACACTCGTTATGCGAAACAATACATTCTCTCCATAGAGTTGCTCCCTCTCCGCTCTTGCTCGTTATGCGAATTACTCGCTTTGCGAGATTCTACTATATAATGTAAATGTAAACTATATGCCTTAAAAAAACCTTAAATTTATTTTGTTTTAAATTTTACTTTTAGGTCTATTCGATTTTTCATTTGGGAAGGGGGTGGGAGCAAAATTTTTCTATAAAAATTTTTTTTGAAGCTTTTCCGATTTCTCTTTCTTTTAATGTGCAACCATGCAAGTGCAGTCAAACGGGAATCTCAATTGATGAATCAACATCAAATGAAAAAAAAAAAAAATGATGTTGCATTTTTTTTATTATTAATACCACTAATAATATAAAAATTAATTTCCTAATTGTTAACTGTTTTTATTTTAATTGATGATTTTTATTTTTATTTTTTAATATTTGTGATGATTGTATGTTCTCATTCATCTTTTCATTGATTTCATTTTCTTTATAACAAATATGAAATCTGTTTCCTAATCCCCTGGGTGTTAGGCAAAGAGCAATAATGAAGAAAAGAAATATCTATTAAAAAATCAATCAATTGATTTATCGACATGAAATTGATTTTTGTAATTTTGCCAACTGGAGAGAAGGGAAGATGATTCCTACATCTCTTACTTTAAGGATTATTTTTACATCTTACTTGTTAGATATATAATTTATATTATAGTAAATGATATTATAATAATAACAACATTATTGGTAATTATATATAGATGATCCTAATATGCTGACATCATGGTACAGTGAGTGCCACAATTTAGTCCCCACCTGATAGCTAGAGTATATGTTAAAATAATTTTAAATTTGAAAAGGTAAAATAAAATAATCTGTACCAGATTTTACGTTTTACTTTTTTACTCATTAAAATTATTTCTCTATATTCCATTTACATAAGGCTCTAGCTATGAGTTGGGGACTTAATTGTGACGCTCACTGAGATTTAGACAACTTTTCCAAAATTTCTAAATCATCATTTATATGGTATTTGTTTTGTTTGGCTTAAAAAAATATTCCAAATACTTTTGGTGTATTGTGCACTGAAGGGACGCATCAAACCCAAAACAGCTCAGAGCAATCTCCTCCAATCCCATTTATTATTATTATTATTTTTTTTTAGAAATATTCAAGTTAGTAATTAAAATAAATTCTAAGGCAAAATTTTTTTTTAAATTAATTACATAAATTTTATTTATTTATTTCAGAGTTCATATTCCTGGGACGTTATCATCGGATGCCATGTCCTTTACAACTACATATCTTTAATAAAGTGAATGATTCCGAAGATCGTTGGAAGTGAACTCAAGGGTTCGTACTAATAACTACTTTTATTTTATTTTTGAAATATAGGGTTTATTTATTTATTAATGAGTTCGAATGTGTAAAAAAATTTAAGAAGGAACAAAGAAATATTATACTATAGGTCTATTAAGTTTATTTCTACATATTTAGTCTATAAATTCAATTGTTTTTACATGTTGGAATTCAAGTGATCTTAATGCCTGACTCACTAAATAATTTTTCGATTAATCCCCACAGAGCCCAGTTTTTAAATCTTTTTAAAAAGTAACGCTTGCGTTCTTTAGAGGAGCTCTGGAACAACTAATCGAAAAATCAATGGAGAATAAGTCATTTGAGTTTCCTATCTTCCACTAAAACTCACCAAAAAATTTCTTACAATTATTTCTCTTTAGTATTATTTTGTAATTTAGTTTAGGCTCAATGAAGATAAAATGATAAACATTTATCTAACGTTGATATAAAACATGAACATTAAAAAAGATGGTTTACCCATTTTTCTTTTTTTTTTTTATACTTCATTTTATCGGTTTTTTTTTTCATTTGGAATAAAATCAAAATAAATCATACTTTAATGAAATAATCTAAAACTAAATATGATCCAATAAATCTTGTTTTTGTATAATTGAGTGTCATATTGATGATATTGTCGAAATGTCAAGCTTAGTAAGAATTCAAGTGTAGAAAAAAAAGGTGGGGTAGGAGATGGAAGGGAAGCAAGAGTAGTAGCAGGATTTGGAGGGAAACCAAGCAACGCGAACAAAGTTCAACGCACGGTGAGGAAAAGAAAAAGATACACGGTGCGAAACGAAGCGAAATCACGCCAAGAAAAGTCACAACGCCAAAAATTACCAAGGACATGTACAGTTAGATAGATTTAGGCTCCCACAAGCACACACACACACACTCACGCACTCATGCAAACATACACATTTAGCTTTTTGTATTTCGGATTGAGAGGAAAATTTTTTGTTATTTCACAATATTTATCTTGTAATTAATATCTTAGATCTTACAAGTGTTAGAGAATAATATCTTGGATAGGAAAAGAGAGGTCCACTAGAAAAATGATATAATTATTAAATTCTCAACTAATTCTAGATGAATAAATAACACTAGGTTAAGTTTTTATTTTTAGCTTATGCCGACGTTAATACATCATCTTCAGAATTATGAGACAAATTAACTATTACATTAATTAACAATCTGAAGAGTTAGTTTGTGTCATAGCTCTCAAGATGATGTGTTAACGTCGAAATGCGTGCTCATAAGCTAAAAAAAAAAAAAAACCTTTTGTAACTTAATCCTTGTGTTATTTATTTATCTATAAAATTAGATGAGAATTTAATTAAATTTAAGAATATTTCAACTAGTGCCAACGGTGAATTCTATAGAAAATATTAAATATAATTATCTTTTTTTCATAGAATATTAATTAAACATAAATACCAGATGTGTGTTTGATTACTACAAGATAGGAATCCAAAATAATCTACGTATAAGTACTTTTTGATTAATAAATAGATCTTATTCTTAGGTGAGTTGACAGTTTGTGTTGACAAGGTATGGATTCTTGTGTTAAGGGTGGGGGGTTGCTTGCATCAGTATGTTAAGAAAATCTTAAATATATGTATTTTAATTTTATTTAACGCATTTTTGAGTAGGCATATATTTTAAATTGATATAAAATTCCTAAAAGTGTTTCAAGCTGGCCAAATGGTGATTAGGCTGAGGCCATTTAATTTAAAAAAAAATTCCTAAGCATCTCTTATCAAATCGTATAAAATTTCGTTAAAAAATTTACTTATTTCTCCTGGAATTATTTCCTTGAAGTTATCTATTTTTTTATATTAATCAAAACGTAATTTTTTTCAATATCAAAAATTTTGTAAAAAAAGCCATTTCCTATAAAACATTACTATAAAACATTTAATATACAATTTCTTAAAAATACTTTCAAACGAATTTGTTCTACATCAGAGAACGTTAGACGGGTATTATACAAAAACCGCTGGCTCATGTAACAAGGAGTCTAATTATAATATAAGTCTTGATATGATTATGATTGTTATTTGATTAGTAAAAGTTAAAACCTTTTTGCATTTGTCAAACTTTTTTATTGTCAAGTGTCATAATTTCTTTAATAGAAAAGGGAAGGTTTTTTGCCCTTCTCTTCCCAAACATGTCCCTGCTACATCTCTGTAATAATTTTATATAATATCAAAAACGTCGTATTATTTGGATTAGGCAATTTTGTTTATTCATGGTATTATTATTTGAGAGAATTATATCTCTTCTTTATCTCTTGACGAAAATAAAATAAACAAGGGTTAGACTAATACGTAGTTGACGGTGAATAAATTTCTTTTTTTATACCTTTTTATTTATTTTTGGAATTCTAGGCCTTTAAAATATACAACTATAGTCACATTTAATTACACCATTTGGTTTCCAAATAATTTAAATAAATATTCGTCGTACTGCCTGGGGTCCTAACCCACTCTCCCCTTGAGTTTTAAGTTAACAATATTGACATTTGTCAATATCTATAACCTCTTGGCCACAGGGGAGGGAGGGATTTATTATTTATTATTGATGTCGGTAATATTTAAAAGGAAATCAATCCTTCATTTTCATCTGGAAATTCATCGTTTACAGTTTCAACCATAATTATTTTCACTAAAAACGAAAAAAAAAATAGCGAAACTTTTATTACATGATTATATATTCACTTTTATAGACCCCAACTTTATAAGTCATATAAAGAAGAAACATGTTTAACATAATCATAAAATGTTTGAATATTGAAAAAAAAATCAACAATATTTGTTTTGACCATACAAAAAAAAAATTATTTACTTACCTAAATTATTTTTCTTTAAAGGAAATTGTCTACTCCCAAATTAACACTTTCCATCTTGTTAGTGGTTGGTTTATATAAAATTTAATTTTTAAGTTTAATATTATTTGTTAAAAATACCAGAATGACCTTCAACCAGGGATGGGCGTTAATCAGTTACATGTATTTGAAATACAAGATACCAAATACAATATTAATTGGTATTTTGTATCTCGTTACAGCATAGGCAAAATAATTGCTATCTTGTATTTCGTTACATTTTTTAGTAATTGGTATCTGAAATTCGAGATACCAAATACTTTTTTTTTTTAATTTGCCGCAGTATAAGAATCTTGCAGAGGGAGCTGAAATCGTTTTAATTTATTTAATATTACTGTATGTATGTAATCGTCGTGTGGGTTCTCTGCTCTGAATCTTAGTAAAAACCAGTAAAGAGAAGTCAATCAAAACGCCAAATTTTCACTCTTCGTTAAAAAACTTTTTTGCTTTCTTCTTTCAACCAGCTCTCAACGACTAAATCTTTGTTCTTCTGCTCCAGTTGAAAGATTGTTTTCATTTGCGGGTTTATTCATTCTCCATCAAGGTCCAGATTATCCGACAAAACTTTTGAAAACTTGGTTTTTTCAAACCTTTTCATATTTTTATAAATAAATTTTTTTAGTGTCATGAATAATTTTATTGTTTTCGATTTTCCAAAGGTATTCTCCAATATAAGTTTAGCTGCCACTTTCCTAAACTAAATTTATTTAGGGTTCCAGATAGAGCCCTGCACGGGCCGATTTTTTTGGCCGGTCCGTGTCCGTATTTTTTTTGACTTCCCTCCCGTACCCGGCCCGTAATTTTTTACCATTCTTCAGGCCCGCCCGGAATTTTTCAAACCCGCCCATACCCGCCCGAGATTTAGTGAATGAATGAACGAATGTCTATTAAAATTAAATATACAAATTAAACACTAGGTTATTTGTTTCAAAGGTTTTATTAATTAAAAATTAACACTTAATACGTATTTCGACAATTTCTTGTCATCATCAGAATGATCTTCTGATGATGACAAGAAATTGTCGAAATACGTATTAAGTGTTAATTTTTAATTAATAAAACCTTTGAAACAAATAACCTAGTGTTTAATTTGTATATTTAATTTTAATTTACAAAATGTTTCAACGAGAACCAACGGTCGAAAGTTTAAATCTTATTAGAACGAATGTCTAATAATTTTTAAATAAAATTTCATTTGCATGCTCGTCCGCCCGAACCCGTTTATTTAGACTTGCTACCCTCCCGTATCCGCCCGTAATTTTTCATGGCCTCCAAAGCCCGCGGGCCGGGCGGGTAACGGGTCTACGGGCCAACCCGTACCCGTGCAGGGCTCTAGTTCCAGAATTACCCCTGCAAAAAGTATTTTAAAATCAAGGAAAAATTTGTTTGTAATTGGTATTTTCAATGTATTTGAAATACGTAATTGGTATTTTGTATCTCGTTACACAAACCCGTGAATAATTCGTATCTTGTATTTCGTTACAAAAATCTGAAGTAATTGGTATTTTGTATCTCGTTACTCAAAATCGAGTAACTTGCCCATCCCTGCCTTCAACTTGAACTGGGGGATTTTACGTATTATAATAATTTTAAAAATACAGAGTAATTTACCAAGTATATTCAATTAGAGCAATGTTTCTTAAACTTTTTTGGCTTCCAGCTTTCTTATTTTTTATCAGGGCTCCCTATTGTAGTACATCTGCTAAAATTATGAATACAGTTGATACTCGATATTATCTATTCCAAATAGTTATTGTAGATATAATTTAATTATACTCTCTCAGTTACAGAAGCTATTTAGATTTTAGATGTAAAATATTTTACATATTTGAAATGATTAAGTATCGATGGTTTCTAGTGGGTGTTCAACAGCCCTGTTTCTCGGAGGTCACCTATCCCGATTTACAGCACTGCTTAGTTTTGTTCAAGAATCGTAGTAGTTAAATCTTCAGGGCATATACCCGGTGGTTAAAATTCTACTATTTTCTGTTTTTTTTTTTTTTTTCTTTGATGAGTTTTTTTTTAATTTAAGGTCTTTTTCGTCATCGAATGCCATTTAGACCCCGTCGCTATTTACTTCAATTGGATTGGTAGCCAACCAACCCTATTGAAATAAATTTTTGTCGCATGAGACGAGATGCGAACCCTTTGTTACCAGAAGAAAAAATTTGGAAAAATAAGGACCAGGACTTGAGGAAAAAAAATTATTGCATTTTTTCACAGATCGTATACTGTACCCTTTACCCTATTACCTATTTGATTTTTTAATTGACAGAGCTGTTTATATTTTTCCATTGATTTTCGACAAGCATTTTTACTTTCTCTTACCTCTATATATGTTAATATTTAGAGAGAGAGAAAGTATTGAATTCATGTCAAAAATTGGAAGTCGAGATTTGAGGTCCCCTGAATCCAAAAAAGTGGTTTTCGCGACATGGTCTGTCTGTCTGTGTGTCTGACCAAAATGTCTCAAGAACGAAAAGAATTATGAGGTTTAAATTTTATATTTAAGTTAGGGAGATCCCTGGGACGGAACATGAAGCTTTAGAACAAAATCGGACATCTGGCACTAGTATTTTACTGAAGTACATTTTCAATTTTTTTTCGATTTTCTCGAAATTCGCTCTAACGATTTTGATTAAAATTCAAAAAATCAATTATTTTTAAGATAGCTACTCTTCAAAACGTCACAAACCTCAACATTGTTTGAAGCCCACTTTACACTACTGTAGTACATTCATAGGAAAAATACGAGAAATGATTGCCATGCTAACAAAATATAAATATTTTTCTATGTCTATAAATTTTTCATCTTTAATTCTAATATATCGGCGGAAACTAAACATATGTCAACACAAAAAAATCTGGTGTGACAAGCACAGAACTCAACTTTCGATTTCCGAAGGTACACCATATTTTTGAAATTTCTGGAGGGAGATTGGACCCCCATATTCCTACCTATAAATTATATATGGCTAAATGTAACATATCGCTTATAGAAAAGAGAGTACTGCGATACCAGAATTTTTTTTTTAATTTAGCTCTTTTCCTTTGACTGCCCATTCCGCTATCATAAAATTGCAATCCTTTTCGTTCTCATCCATTCAATTATTTCACAATATTTTGCAATCACCTAAAATAATATTCATATTTTAATGAAAATATCGAGTTGTTATTTGTCAAAATATTTAATTGAATACTTGATTGATAGTTTTCAATTATTAAATCACCATTTGATTTAAAAAATGAGTCGGTCGGTCGGTCAAATTCACCCACGCATTATTTATTTATTTTATTTTTTGACGCCCACACTCTCACAGGGAAAGTCTTTATATCGTTCATGCATGCTTGCATACTTACTTTGCCAAGAAGGGACGTCGACGTCGATGATGGGTTGGCGTCGGGGAGGATTCTAACGGACCTCCTGGGTCGTTGACTTGCCTGACGACGTCCTCCTCCTCTTCCTTCTCTTCTTCCTCGTCTCATTTTTTTTTTTTTTTTGTTTCTTGTCTTCGTCGACTTCTTTTTCCTTTTCGTTCGTTTTATAGTCCCCCTGGCCTAGTGTTAGTGCCTTCTGCGTGCATACATGTACACAGAGGCGTGCACGTCGCATTCTTGTCTCACTCTCCTTATGCATAATAGCCTATATTGATATTCGTAACTTCATGGTATCATTCATATAATATACCAAACAGGCTCCCCCCTTATCCTGGGAAAAAATTTCATTTTAATGATTGCTTTTCTGGGAATTACTTTAGATTTTGCATTATATGAATTTTAATGATGTTTTAGCGATTTCCTTCTATGTTTGTTACAAGAGAATTTGACACTATTAGAAACCTTATTGATGAAAAAAAAACAGGACATTATGCCCTCTACAGTCAACCCTTTTTATGCAATTGTTGCGATGTGACTGTGAACTATTAATGAGATGTAATGTGAAGGACAGCAGCCAGGAAGGAAGCCTCTATTGAATAAACAGACTCCTTAAACAAAACAATTATTACGCCATCTTCGATTGTCGCAGCTGTAAAAAAAATATTTAGCCTACTTTGAATTTTGTTAATCGATACATCAATTCTAAAAATGTTTTCATTATTTTAAAAAACTTACAGTCTTTTTGGTATTTAAATTTTTTCTACAACTGAGACAACTGAAGATGGCAAGATGGCGTAATAAAATTAGCCGAAACATTTTGTTTAAGGAATCTGTTTACTCACTTAGAGGCTTCCTTCCTGGCTGATGTCCTCCACATCACACCTTTTTATGCAAACTATATTTAAAAATCTGGTTTGACTGAGCACACAACTTTCTCTTACCTTTGGTAATCTGATGTTGTGTTCTGCGCTTGTCACATCAGATTTTTTGTGTCAGTATATATTTAGTCCCGCCGATATATTAGAATTCAAGATGTAAAATTTATAAACATGGGGAAATATTTATATTTTGTTACCCTGGCAAACCATTTCTTCTATCTTTCCTATGAAAAGATACCTATAAAAGATTAAAATGTGTGTGCTTCACAAGATTTCAAGGGCAAAATGAGAATATACATTTTAAAGAACATCTAAAAATTAATTGATTTATGAATTTTAAACAAAATCGTTGAAGCGAATTTTGAAAAAATCGAAAAAAAAAAAACCGAAAAAGTACATTAGTAGAGTACCAGTACTCTATAGATACCAAGGGCGGATCAAGAGGTGTTTCTCGGGGGGGGGGGGTAATCTGGTGTGACTGGTCATACAGCACACTATTTTTTTCTTAATTTCGGTAATTTAAAGGCGCATTCTGTACTTGTTTGCCAGAATATAAATACAAATCAAATTTTTAAGTATTAATTTTTACAATTTTACATTAAAAGTAAATTTTTTTTTCGAAAAAAAAGTATTTTTTTCAAATCTCGGGGGGGGGGGGTAACTATCCTCCTTTACCCCCCCCTTGTACCCGCCTTCCTTGATAGATACACCATGTTGCGAAAATCACCTTTTTGGATCCAGGGGACCTCAAAACGTATATATCCATCAAAATCTCGACATCGACTTTTTGACATGAATCCAATACTTTCTCTCTATGTATATATTACATATATAATATACAAGAGAAAGTAAAAATTCTATTTTATCAAAGCTTTTAGAATTAAAATGAATTTAAGAAATAAACGAGACATCAACAGAACGTTGATCTTCTATGAATGAGGAAGTATTTTGGTGACCACACCTAATTTTTTCTCAATAAATTCATTCACGATCTTTTCACATAATTTTTTTAAATTGCGAAAAAATTGTTCCGGTCATTTCGGGTCATCAGATAAACTTTTCAGGACTATCTAACGTAAGACCTTACAGAAATTATGTTTTGAGGAAATGACCTTCGTGCGACCAAAATACAATTTTAAAAACAAAAATTATAAGTCTATGAAGAATAATACATTTTTCTTAATTTTTTTTTTGCGACCAGTCACACCGGATTTTTGAATATTCTATCAATTAAAAAAAAAAAAAAAAACTGGCCATTGATGTCTTTCTTATTCATAAAAAATTATTAGATTATTTACAATTATAATAATAATTTAATAATAATTATTATTAATTTATACATAATTAAAATGTACAATTAATTATCATAGTTTTTGTCTATTTTTTCCTTTCCCAACTGGATAGAAATTTTCATTTTTCTTTGCAACTTTATTAAATAAATTCTGACGTATTATTTGGCCTTTTCAAATTAATTCAAAACTTAAGCTTATTAAATTGTTGAAGACAATATGGCCCTTGTTCAAGCTCTCTCTCTCTCTCTCTCTCCCTCATTTGTGCCTTCAATCCAAAGGGATTTAGTTCTTAGCACTAACAATTGAGAGACAAATGAAATGAATGGCTAAAGCGTATAAAATTGTAATAGGGCCTATTTGTAAAAAAAATTTCGTTTATTCATTTCTTCATTCATTTCTTCATTTATTTAAAAATTGTGTTTTTTTTGGCATTTGAGGCCTTCATAGCTTATGGTCCGGTATTAAGCTATCATTAGTATGATGGTGAGTTGAAAGGCCTTGTTTCCCCTTCGCCTCTTGTTTAGAGTCTATTGGAAACAACACATAATTGAATATAGTATAGTGGGGGGGGGGGGCAAATAAGAGTGAGTCTAATCATTCTAAGTAAAGAATGTAATCTTTATTTAGCCCATTAATTAATATTTCTACTTGTACCTCTTTCAAAACTTCAGCACACAAGTTTCTCTTACCTTCGGTAATCGAAAGTTGTGTTCTGTGCTTGTCACACCAGTTTTTTTTTGTATCGAGATATATTTAGTTTCCGACAGTACAGTACATTTGAATTCAAGATGTAAAATTTATAAACATGGGATTTATATTTTGGCAACGATTTCTCTTATCTATGAAGTAAAGAGTCTTAAGATTTCAATGGCAAAATGAGAATATACATTTTAAAGAGCATCTAAAAAATAATTGATTTTTGAATTTTAATCAAAATCTTTAGAGCGAATTTTGAGAAAATCGAAAAAAACTGAAAAAGTGCAACAGTAAAGTACTAGTACTCTTAGGCCGATTTAAAGCTTATTTTCACGCCCTAGGGGGTTGCCTAACTTAAATATAAATTTCAACCTCCTAGCTCAATTCCTTCATGGTTTAAATTGAATACACACACACAGATCATGTCGCGAAAATCACTTTTTGTATTCATGGGACCTCAAAACGTGTATATCCATCAAAATCTCGATATCGAATTTTTGACATGAATCCAATACTTTCTCTCCCTATATCTTAACATATAGAGAGGTAAGAGAAAGTAAAAATTATTGTAAGAATTATTTAATTTTTCATTTCATTTTGTAATATTAAATATCATTTATTTTATACATATAACTACAATTGCCCTTTAAACAACAAACGCTTTTCTTTTCTCGATTAGTACAATACCTGTTCCTTTTATTTAATAATGAAAAAACAATGTCATACTCTTCATTTTGCTGGTAAAACAGATTCGAACTGACTGATCTTTTTCTCTGCCTCTCTCTCTCTCTCTCTTTCTCACCAACACCTGTCCAAACTTTTCATCCTCGAGATATGTCGCACAGAAAATCTCCTGACAGGGAAAGAAAATGCCTATTGGGATTTTCAACACCAGTCAATTCATTTTCTTTTTTTTTTCTCGTTTGTTTTATTTTACAAGAGTGTTGAAAAAAAAAATTCAATTTCCCTTGTCAATAAAAAAACTTCTGTCTTTTTTGAGGTTAAAAATTTTAATTTATACGTCTTTATTATGATGTGACCTTAGTGACGTTTCGACCCACAGTTATGTTCTATATGCTATAGTTATAAATTTAGAATACGGAGTGAAAATGTTTTTAAGGTTTTAATTCTTAGTGAATTGTTCAGTGGAGTCATTTCAATTTTTTCTTGAGGAGGGGGGAGGGAAACTTTTTTTTCTTAAAATTTACTTAAGAGGATTCACAAATTTGGTTATAAGATATTTAATTAATTTTTTACAGATAGGAAATAAATGGCATTAGTAATGTAAATGAATAAATTTTTTGATCTGGTAATAACACTCAGGATACAAATTTTTATTGGATAAATATTGAAAATGTTATAGTTGCGCTTAGTCTTGCAGTGTATTTATAAATAATAGAAGACCAAGCAAGGGCGGATCAAGAGGTGTTTCTCGGGGGGGGGTGGGATATGGTGTGACTCGTCGCACAGCACACTATTTTTTCTTAATTTCGGTAATTTAAAGGCGCATTCTGTACTTGTTTGCCAGAATATAAATACAAATCAAATTTTTAATTATTAATTTTTAAAATTTTACATTAAAATAATTTTTTTCTTTAGAAAAAAAAAGTATTTTTTTTAATCTCGGAGGAGGGGGTAATTTCCCCTTTTACCCCCCCCCCCCCCCGTATCCGCCCTTGAGACCAAGGCAGCGTAAAATTGAAAAAAAACAACATATTTTTCGTTTATGGCACAAACGTCCTGAATATTTATTCTAAATCCGTCTATACCTATAAACGACATGCATTCAAACAAAAAGTTTTCTCAGCGGGGCTGCTCTGTTAATATATTCTTATATAATAATTAGTCACAAACATACATTATTACCTTCACTTATGATTAAACAAAAAATTCTCAACCTTGGTATAAATATACATATTAATATATATAAAAAATAGCGTTTAATTATTTTTATTTTCAATCATAATTATATATATAAAAAAAATTATTTATGCTTGTTTTGGTGACTCCTCCTTTCTAATGTGATGTCATTCACCTTAAACATAGTTTAAAAAAACTTGATAATGTAATTACACATAATATATGATAATTAAATAACTATAAAGATGATTATTCAACATTTTCCAAAGATAAAACAATATAAGAGGATTTTTTTTTTTAATTTAATAAATTGTCCTTCGATCTGCTCTCTCTTAATCATCTTTCTGATGCAATACTAATATAGTAAATCCCTTTTATAAAACAGATTCAAGCGGATCCAGAGGTGTTTTTCGGGGGGGGAGGGGGAGGGGGTAATTTGGTAGACGCTTGCCTCTTCAGTCAGGGGCCATTGGTTTGCATCCCAACCTATATGACAAAAATTTATTTATTTCTAAGAGAAAGTAATATATGATATACAAATCATTTTTTTTTAAATTTTATATTAAAAATAAAATTTAATTTTCAAGAAAAATATTTTCCTCCCCCTGTATCCGCCCTTGAGGATATATATATTTATAACTCATCTAGAAAAAATCCAAAATTAAAAATCGTAGTGAAATAAATATTTTTAAATATTCATTTGAGTCTTTATTTATAGATTTTTAAATACCATGTTGCGAAAACCACTTTTTTGGATTCTGGGGATCTCAAAACGTGTACACCCATCAAAATCTTGACATCGAATTTTTGACATGAATCCAATACTTTCTCTCTATAAATATTAACATATATAGAGGTAAGAGAAAGTAAAAATTATTCGAGTCCAAAATCATTAAAAATCTTTGAGATTTTAATATCCTTTTAATTTCTTTCTATAATAAAGCGAAATAAAATAATTTTAATATAAATTCCAAAATTTAATTAATTGTTCTAATTTGAATTGCAAATAACTTCACTAATGGGTTGTGAAATTCAATATTATGTACAGTATATTGATCTATCCCCTTATATCTATAAATTTACTTTTGGTAATTTAGGTAATTTCTAACTTTGTAATATTTAATTTCACCAGTGCAGTAACAAATGTTTCTGTTCATAAGGGAAAAGATATTGAACATAAATATGTATCAATCTAACCTTGACTCGCATAGCTTTTGGTTCTTATTAAATGACAAGAAACACAATTGCCATCATTCGACTTTTTGAGGAATTTTATTGACACGCTTCAGTCCTGAGGATGTTCTTATATCTGACCGAAACGTCGGCTTGAAGTGACTAATAAACGAAATAAAACTGCAATCGCTCTTTTCTTTATTCCTTACTAAATATGTATCTAAAAAAATTAAACCTAAGGTCAAATTTCTAAACGAATTTTAAAGTCAAATCAATACTATTCTATTGACCTGTCAAAGGTGACCAATTGTAAATCGTCAGGAGGAGAAAGTACCCTTTCTGGACAGAAGAAACAAGACTTCAGAAATTTCTACAAATTGACAACATTAAAGATTAATTCTATAATCCTGTGACCAGTAATTTTATATAAGAGTCATTCAGGAAGAGTTACAATATTTTTTTTTTAAAGGGATTTGAGAATTCCACCAATTTATTTATTTATATATATATTTTTTATAAACTTTACTGAATGAATGAAAAAGCCGAATGAGCAAGCGGCGCCATCTTTACTACAAAAGCCTAGCAGCCATTTTTGATTCGGATTCTTGATGTTTACTCTCTCGTCACTTCCGTACAACGGGACCCAAGACGACGACGGCCGGTCAAGCTAGAAGATGATGATGATGATGATGTTGATGATGATGATGATAGCTAGTGCCTAGCAGGTGTATAGAGACTTATTCTCATTATCCATCAAACTCTTTTAGTTAAATACACTAACAACTTTATTCTATATCAGGTTGAATATATATATTTTTTTAAATAATAATCATAATAATTGATATGCATTATTTTAATATATGAGCGATAAAAAGCTTTTTCAACTGAGCTTTAAAAATATTTTAATATTGAAAATGCATCTATAAAAGAAAGATTAAAATAATTAATGTTTTCATAATAACATGTTTTTTTATTTTACACATTTTTCATTGGGTTGTACTTTTTTTTTTAAATTATGTATATTGAAAAAATTGGAAACAAAAAGTGAATTTTATTACATAAAAAATAATAGTAATCATATAAAACTAGTCAATAATATTAAAAGTACAAATGGCTCAATGGTAGAGTTTCTGCCTCTTGTGCTAGTGGTCATGGATTCGCATCTCGTCTCGTGTATATTTCCATTTGATTTGGCAACCAATCAAATGAAATAGAGACTAATGGACTCCGAAAAAGACCTTAAATAAAATAAAATACAAATTTACATTATAATTATGTTTTTTTGAAGAAGAGAGGATGATAAAAGATTTTCTGGAGAGATTGATAATAATTTCTAATGATAATTCACCAGGACTGAAGTAGTAGATAAATTGCAAAGGGCAGGTCAAAGCAGTCCAATGATAGAGAAATAAAAACAAAATTAATGTGATTTATATTCTCAATTTAGTTGTTCAGCAAAATCGGCCACCATCCAGCAGGCCTTCATCAGTGAGGTAAGGATCTAGGTAAAACGTAACATTAAAAAGGATTATTGATAAAGAAATTAACATTGTTAAAGATTAAAAATTAAATTACCTCACTGATGAAGGCCTGCTGAATGGTGGCCGAAACCCAAAAGATTTGAGATTTTGCTGAACAACTAAATTGAGAAAATAAATATATAAATCACATATATTTTGTTTTTATTTCTCTATCATTGGACTGCCTTGATCTGCTCTTTTCAAATAATTTCTAATTTAAAACTTCATTACATTATAATACAATTCAAGACTAAATAAAGACCGGGAAGTGTTGAGCACTCTTGATTGATGATTGGAAATTTAAGAAATAATAAATTTTTTATAGCTTATTAAAAATTTAAATTTTTTAAATCCTATATTACAATACAAAAATCAGAAATTTATTTTATTTCTTCTTAAGGTGAGAAAAAGATAAGAGTATGTATTTGATCGAAAGGAAGTATGAATCACTCAACTTCCTCTCCTATATTTAACAATTCCTTTCAGGGAGATTCCTTTTTAGGCCTAACTACCCTATTGCACTGGGTCAGTGATCTCATGTCACTTCAATGGCGTGTGCCATTGTTGAGAATAATTTCAAGTGATAATAAAATGTTTCTTTATATGGAAGTTTTTCAAATAGCTGGCCCGAATGGACATTACCTAAGGCCATTAAAATTCAAATCCAATCACTATAAACAATTTTTTTTTAATTTATTTCAGTTCTTATTTATTTTTCCAAATTTATTTGTAGCCAATATAATTTTAAAATATTTTTTATCACTTTAAATGGGAAGAAAACCTGTGACTACTATCAAAAGAGGCGAGATCTATCCCTCTATGCTATTGTCTAAGAATTCTTAACTCAATTATATTAAAAATTAATTAATGAAGAAATCAATTGTGGGGACAATTGTTAAATTTATTTTTTATTTTTGCTGGTTGTTTAGCGATTGTAATCCTCTTCAAATTAATTTTAATATAATCAAAATAATTAAACAAGTCAACAATTTCAAGGGTTTTTTTTCTGCATCTAGTTATTTGCGTGTTTAAAATTAAATGCATAATGAATTTTTTTTTTTTTTTTTAACAAAAAAATTAATCCCCTTGGTTTTAGATAAAATTTATTCCTAAATTTATTTAAATTAACTTGCTACATATTTCTCCCAGGCTTCGCTACCAAGTTGGGGTAACCTAAAGAAACTCTAATGAGTTGAAATTGGGCAAAACAAGTAACAAGGCAACGAATTTAAATAAATTTAAAATTTTTGAATAATCATTTTAGATTGTTTAAAAAAAATTGAAGTTATTTTTGTTTAACAATAAAAAAAAAAGTATTCACTTTTGGAAAAAATAAGAGGAGAATTTAAAATAAAAACTTATTTTCATGGCGTATATAATTGCAATGCATTAAAAGGATTTATTTGTGTGTGTTTGGGAGAGAGAGAGAGAGATAATAAAATTCTGCATTGCCGTTTCCTTCTAAAAGGAATGCGAATTGTTATTATTATTGTGGACAGGAAGAAAACGTTCGCTAGTTTTACAGGTCAGCGGATCCAAACCAACTTGACATTCAGACTTGAGCAAGTTCAATTTCATTTATATTTTCCGTCGTGCGTTGCTTGTTGCCTAACATACAGGCACTCTCATTGCTTTTTCAAACGTCTGTCAATCATATTCCAAAAAATAATGGGAGGTGAGCCAATGATTTAAAAATCAAGGTCTTTGGCAAAATTTCAAATGGTGAATAGTTTTTTTTTCCAAGTCCTTTTATGCATCTGATATTATTTAGCCCCCTCTCTATTTTTAAATTAATTGGTAGCCAATATAATTTAGAATTTTTTTGCTTGAAATTAGGATAATCTGACACCTTCGCACAAGAGGCGAGCTCTCTGCCTCTGTGCTAGGGCCCAGGTGTGAGCAAAGTTTTAGTGCAGTGGCTCTTAATACAAGTACAAAGTTTTACTGTTTCCAGTAAAATATATATATTTTTTTCAATTTTTATTTAAGGTTTTTTTCGGCATCTATGTCCCTATTTATTTAATTAAATTGGTAGCAAATTCAATTTAAATAATTTTTTATCGCATGGGACGGGACCCTTGGTACAAATTGCCAGCAAGCTAACCATTACACCAAGGCCCGAGGGCTCCATTAAAATATAATATTAAATATCCATTAACAATATTTACAGTTTTAATTACTATATTAAAATACTCATTTAATTAATACTAGCGTATTTTTTAGAGAAAACTCTCCTAACCAAGGAATGAAATTCTAAATTATATTAGCTACCTACCAATTAATTAAAAAAATTAACTTCTTAGTCTAAATGGCCTCAGAGGCCGATCTTAAAAAAACAACTAAGGCAGGATACAGTATTTCTTAAAGAAAGTCCATTATCAATATATAAAGTTTCAAAATTAATTTAAAGTACTAGAACTATTTGAAAGTACAGATTTAGTCATTTTATTCACGTTTATTATGCTCTTTTTTATAGTGCCTAACATACACTCTCGTTATTCAGATTTATGGTACAGTTCCAGTATAATATACTATAAAATGTTGATTTATATTCTTTTATTATTTTAAGTAAAGTAGAGATGAAGTAGATAGACAATAGTGGAGGGATAAGATATCTGCAATTATGAGATCGAATATAAAAGCCCCTCAAATATTATTAATATTTAAGAAAAAAATAAAATTCATTTTTATTGTTATTGTATACATAGACTTTTATAAAACTTTTAAGTTTATGTACCTGTAATCTCAGAGAAAACATTTTATTTATTTTTTATAAGTTTATTTATTTATCCAATCAACCCGCTGTCGATAGAGATCTTGCTTCATTATCTTGGGGTCAGTAATTTGCTTACCGTCTCTTTGTTTAAATTATTTTTACCAATTGATTGATGATCAAAATAATTTAAACAAAGAGACGATAAGCAAATCACTGTTGACTGACTGTTGATAAATAAAAAATTTTCCTTAAAATTTATATATTTTTTACATATTGAATTAAAAATAATTTTTTTACTCCCGACCTATCAATTTCTATTAACTAAATATGGCCTCAGATAAGATTTGAACTTTCGACCGTAGGTTCTCGTTGAAACATTTTGTAAATTAAAATTAAATATACAAATTAAACACTACGTTATTTGTTTCAAAGGATTAGAATGTATGGACTTCTGATGATGACAAGAAATTGTCGAAATACGTATCAAGTGTTAATTTTATAATTAATAAAACCTTTGAAACAAATGTTTAATTTGTATATTTAATTTTAATTTATGGCCTCAGATGCTTAAAAAAAAGGATTATCAAATATTTTTACTTTTATATTATACGTGAATTATAAACTCAAATAATCTTATTACACTAGATACAAATCAGCGCACGCTATGAAATACAAATTAGTCCCCCACACTCCTTATGTATTTTGTATGTTTAGAATATAATTAGAAGATATAAGATGGTAATACGATGTATAATAAAATTATAACGGTGTTTAAGTTGTGCCCCGTGAAACGGTTTCCCCCTTCTAATATAATATGTTTTCCTTTCATTTTATAGTCCTTAAATTGGTTTTATTTACATTTTTTTTTTCATTGATATTTAAATTATATTATTTACTTTTACTTATAACTCCAGAGAGGCTTTTATGATTTTTTTTTTTTAATGAAGGAAAACCTCTTCGACGCCTAAACTCTTTACAAAAGATGATGTATAAAACAAAATCCATATACCTGTCAAAAATACAAATAACTTCAATCATTGGGTGTCTTCCTGGAAACTTTTTATCTATAGTGAAATCTCAGTTGCAACTGAAGAGTAAGTCAACCTTGTAAGGTATTTTATGACCCTTGTCTGTGTATTTGAGTACGAGTTGAGACCCTTTTAAAACGTCTCTTTTACAACCTTTCAAGCAAACCAAGACGTGACATTCAATGGTAGTCTATAGATAGAGATTTATAAAATTTTTACGAGAACTTCGAAAAATTCTATTTTTAAATAAAATATTTTTTTTTTTTTTTTTCATTTATTTGCTGGCTGTCAGCTTTCGCCATTTAAATTTTTTATTATTTATTTATTTATTTTTTTTATTTATTTACCCGTTTAAGCCATAGGCCATTGAGCTAAAACTGGATATAAAAAATACCAAATTCATATAAAAATACTTATAAACAAAACAATATGAATACAAAAATAATACAAAACCAACACATAATCAAAACACTATAAATACAATACAAAAACAAAGCAATAAGAATACAATACCAAAGCAATATAAATACAATATTAAAATAATAAAAATGCCCCCCAATATTAATACAAAAACAAAACAATAAAAATACAAAAACAAAACAATAAAAACACAATAACAAAGCAATATTAACTCATTAGTATAAATGAAATCACAGGTTGATTTTGCAATTCTTGCAAAAATCAATTATTATTATTATCTATTGATCCTCACATTGGGAGTTTAGAAAATTTTTGTTTGCTAAAACTTCTAATTCCTATTGTATTTTATTAATTAACTTAATTTATTTGTATTAAGTTTCGTATACTATTTTTGGACATTTTCGCCCAGGGGTTCACATCTTGTGGGTACCTGGATGGCGACCACGAGCTACCCGAGCTGAGACAGGCAGTCCTTCAGTTCTTTGTATGTCTGTCTCCACCTTCCACTTTTCATCAGGCGTTAGACCGTGCGACGGGCCGGCCTGTCCTATTTCTTCCGGTCGCAAAAACGCATGATAGGTTTGGAGAGAAAAAGGAGGTCCGCCGACCCCGCATCTCGGGAATAATAAGAAGAAGAAGATACTATTTTGGGGAATTTACTTTTTATAATAATTTAAATTAATTAATAGGGAATATAGAACCATTAACCCAAATATAATCCTCTACCCGTGTTTTAAGAGGCTCGTGCCACTAGATGAAATTATATATGAAATAAGGAAAAGAATTACAGTATAGACAGTTTCATTAATTTTATTTAATACTTGCATTCAAAAATAAAATAAAAAAATATTCTACACAACCTTTGACTTTTAAAAAGTTCCTCGTCGCTTTAAAATATTCTTTATTAATTATTATCATTTAAATTTTCAAAGTATCATCTACCCATCCATCAAGGTGAAGAGAGATTAAAATAATCCAGTCTCAAGGATTAAAAAAAATAAATAAATAAATTTTATATTAAAAAAACTTCACGATATGATAATTAACTTACCTACTTTTGTTCAATGTATTCAATAATTTATTCTTTTAGAAAAAAATTTCATAAATAATTTAAAAAATTTTTCGATCAGTTTTTTTTTCAATAATACGAAATTTCTTTTTAACAATTTCAATGACTCTTCCGAAGAGTTCATGGTCAGATCAACTTTCTTCCTTCAGAATTCCAAATATTGAGCAATCTTGATCCAATCACGACAGGATTCCCAATTTTAAACTTAATGCTAGTCTACTTAATGATCTCTTTCCAATGGATCTTTTATTATAAATATTCCATTAAAAAAAAAAAAAAAAAACAGATATGAATCAAAATTGAGAAATTAAGTTAATAAATAAAGAATTTTAATTTATAAACATTTGGTTAAGTGGAAGTATGAGAGAAAAAATACTAACCGTAGAAAAAGAAAGAAATAATAATATATTGTTCACATTTCTTTGTTCCGTATTGGTATGGTGTTTGAAATAATAAATTTGACCTAGGAGTAAGTTATATAAATTTTATCGTTTCGGACTGTAATTGAATTGACTCTATAAAACCAAGTTAGGGTGCCGCCGGGAGTCGAACCACGGATCCACCGATTTGTTCTTAGTGTGCATTTTTTTTACATTAAATAAATATTTTTATTTAATAAAAAAATCCCTCACCCCCAGGATTTGAGCGCGGATCTATTTTGTAGAAGCCGACATCCTAGCCCACTACACCAGTAAGCCCCCATTAAAGATTTCAATGTTATCTAGATAAATAGGGGTATGTAAAATTTTATTGGTGTGCTCGAGGGTCAGGTGGTCTAGTAAAAGTGGAAATGACAATGATGCCCCGGATAGCCTGGAGATCCCAGGTTCGATTCTCGGAAGCTAACGGTTGTTTCACCCACCATAATATAAATCTTACATAAAGATGAATTGACAATTCTATTTAGCTTTTTGATTATAATATCTCAAAAAATTGTATTATAAAAAATAACCTATTTTTTCATAGTTATCTTCAGATAACAAATCTAGGCCTATATAAAAATTTTCAAAGGTTTGTGACAAACGCACAGATAGATATGAACGCTTCGTTATTATTAAAATATTTACTAACATTTTGACACAACTCTTCTAATTCCGAAATAAATAAAAAATTTCTTATTTCACTTGGAATATATATTTGTAAATACAGTTGGATTGACAAAATAGACAAACCATGTTGTAAAGAGCATCATCAATCAAATAATCTCACTCTCATATTTGATCGATACAAATAAAGAAGCTCTCTTGAATATAATAGTATTTTATTTCAAACTTTCACTTTTTTTGGAATAGGCTAATAATAAAAAAATTTCTTGAATCCTATAACCTATCTTTTAAATACTATTTTAAGGGTATTTTTTATTTATTATTATAATTTTTGAAGGTGTATTGTTGCACGTGGCTAATTTTTTCTTTCTCGATTTCTTCTCCAGGTCGTTCGTTGTTCAGGGTCACGCTCTTCTCATTCCGGCGATGATATAATGAAGACGACCTTGCTATTGGTACCTGAGAGGGGGACGGGGCGCTTTCACCTTACGCTGCTTATCGCATCATCAGCCAGCTCTTCAAGAGCATCCTCGGCCACTTTCATTACATCAACACTCATCGGTGTCAACTTAATGTAAGTTTATAAATTTATATATGCATTCACAAAGAGATCTCTTGAGAAATCTCTATTTTTAATAATTAATATTTAATAAGATTTTTCCTTCACAATTTTTATTGGTGATGTTTTCCCTCTCTTTTATTTACTGAAGAATATTAAACACATTAAGCAATTTTGAAGATGTTACATGACTATGACAAGTTGAAACAAAAATAATCAATCAAAAAGAGTGTATTTTTTTTAACCTTCTGGCAATCTTTGACGAAATATTCATGCTTTCATAGCAAGGTCAAAGAAAGGCATCAAAATCTATGGGTGGTCCTGAGAAATATGTTTATGAATGAAAAGAGTCAAGTTTTATTTACGATTATTGTTCAATAAATAGGGGTTTGTTTGGGATACTGAATTAAGCAATATATTATTTATGTACAATAATTATTAATACTCTGGAGAAATCTTTCTTTTATTAGTACAAATTTTATTTTTTGTAAGGGGGGGGGGCTAACTTAAATATAAAATTTCAACTTCATAACTCTTTTCGTTCTTGAGATATTTTGGTCACTGACAGACGGACAGACCAAGTCGCGAAAACCACTTTTTTGGATTCAGGGGACCTCAAAACGTGTATATCCATCAAAATCTCGAATTTTTGACATGAATCCAAAATACTTTCTCTCTATATACAGGATGAGTCATGAGGTTTTCCCCCCGGTTTATGGAGGTGATTCCTGACATGATTTTGAACAAAAAATGTAAATAAACTAATGGGATGAAATTCATAATTAAAGAGTTATGGCAATTTGAAAAGACAAATGAAGCGAGTGTTACGTTTCCATAACAATCACATTGTATACTACTATTTTGCCTTCAAATGCATGGAGGAATTTTTGAACACTTGCTTCAAATCCACTCTTAATGCAAGAGAATGGTACAAAATTAAACAATTGTTTGTTTTCGATGTATGATTTTCATTTTTGTTTGTGAAATCCTGAAATTAAAAAAAGGCTTTTTTTCAAATTGCCATAACTCTTTAATTATGAAGTTCATCCCATTAGTTTATTTACATTTTTTGTTCAAAATCATGCCAGGAATCACCTCCATAAACCTGGGGAAAACCTCATGACTCACCCTGTATATATTACCTATATTAATTAATAATTAATATAAGAAAAAAATGTTACTTACTACAATAAAATACAACGTTTCGGCAACTAATTCTGCAACAGTCATGTGAAGTGATACTTTTACTTTAATTTTTTTAAAGTTTTTCGGCATCTCAGACTTTATAAACTATACACGAATAATTAGATTGTTGTTATATAATTAACAAGCTAACTCTTGATAAAAGATAAATCTTAAGAATACTTATTTTTAAAATAAAAATTTAATTGATTAAGAATATAGAGGAAGTACTTTGACGTATTATGCCTCCTTATTCAATTTTTAAGCTAATTTCCTGTTCATATTTTACAAGAAGAAGAAAAGATTAGTTTTCCTCATAAAAAATTTTTATGGATCCTCTAATGACTTCAATGAGAAACTTCCTTAGTTTTTTTTAATCATTTTTCATTATATTGTTAACTAATACATTAAATACTACAGGGGCGTATTTAAGGGGGGGGGGGGGCCGAGGGGGCCCGGGCCCCTCCCGAAATTTCCCAAACACATATACATATACAGTATAGGGATATACAGACATCAGCGCATCAAATTTTTCCGCAGGATGGACAACTTTGGTTCCGCAATAGAAAAAATGTTCCTCAAAAAATTTCGTGTGAAAAAAAGTATAGTTTCTTAAAAAAAAAATTTTCCTCAGAAAAATTTTTGAGTTCGGGCCCCCCCCCCCCGAAAAAAATTTCTATATACGCCCCTGAAATACTAAATATACGCCGGTTAACAACAAGAACGATCGAAAGCTACTTTTGAAATTTAACATCTGATTCAATTACACTATAATATTAAGGCAGGATTGTGATCATTTTGGATTGAAATCCCTAAATCTGAACCGATCCCGAATTTTGGGATTAGAAAAGGGCTGACATACAAATTTTCTCTAAAGATCTAGGATCCTTTTCCAAAGGTATTTAGTTCCTGAATAAAAACATGAAGAATAAATTTCAACAAAGAAACATTTCTTCTCAACGACTCCTATTCCAAACCCAATTTTGATCCGAAGGAAAAATTATCAAAAAAAAGGACGAATGAAAGTAACTTGATTAAAGAATCAGAACTTAATATAGGATTTAAAATCCTAAGGATCGATCCAAATTCTGGATTGGATTACGATGTATGTCACGAAATTCATGTAGTTTATTTCTTGTTTGAAACTTTATTTTCCTACACAAAATGAAAAAGTTGAGTTTTTCAATTTTTGTAAAAATAATTTTTCGAGGTGCAAAGCACAATTAAATCAATCCTAAAAACAATTAAGTAATGAAAAATGCAAATGGTAACGAAAAAAATATTGATCTCCCCATTATAGGATTATAAAGTAGTCTAATAGTTAGTAGAAATATAAATAGGTTTAACATAAAGACTTTACTTATGTAATCAATCGTCTCTCCCATGTGTCTTATTTTCATACATTCCTAATTGTTGCTCATTATATGGCTCAGAGGATTTATTAAGCTTTTCCTCCTCTCTCTTTCTTTCAGAGTAGCTATGCTACTTTATTTCCCAGAATCTTAAAAGTTAGAAGTTGTGTCTTGTCAAATCAAGTTTGTTGTTCTGCCCTCTAAAATCCTATTTAATTGCTTTACATTTTGTTATCATAAATATTTTTTAACAAAGTGATCTATTTAAACAAATAATACTTTCACCAGGACTTAGTTATTCAGGAAATAATTATTTATTATCTTAACTTTTAATAGAGATACAATAAATCGGTAAACAATTAAATGTTTGTTTTTTAATTGATTCCATAAAGAGATACTAATAGAAAATGTACACACTATTAATTAGTCGTTTGTCTGGACCAACGGATGAATAAATTTTAAAGAATATAAAATATTTTTATAATTTAAATTAGAACATTCTATTTTTTTATTTTATTTTAAATTTCGTGACGGTGGGAAGGGGGAAGGGGGTAATTTTGGATCACATGTCCCATCTTACGGTGAATTTTATATTTTCGTTTCATAAAATTATATTTCTGATTAGGCCAAAAGTGCATAAATTGAAAGTCAGATGTATTTTAATTTTACTTCTCACAAAGAAAGAGAAAAAAATTAACTCATACTTCCACTTTTTATTTACAGTATGTAATTCGAGATATTTAAGGTTTATTCTTAGAAATGGTAACAAGTTTTTTAATGAGATATTTTTTTTTTTTTAAATCATGGCCTTTACGAATATTCCCAAGAGATCGAGTATTCCGAATTAACTAACAAAAAAATAGAAAAATAAAAAAAATGAAATAATTAATAAATTCTAAAACAAAATATTTTTTATCCAATTAAAGAATCAATTAAATTTTTTTTTTAAACACACTTTTTTCTCATTCACACTCACACACACATACACACAGTCTTTTCGGCAACTTAGGCTATATAAGACTTTGATGGTAACCGTTATTTTATTATAACATCTGAGGACGATAAGGAGAAAAAAAAACAGCTTCCTTTTTCTCTCTCACTACTTCAATTTATTTGCTAATATTTCGGCTCCTATACAGAGGCCATCTTCCGTGCATATATGAATTTTATGAGAGAGATTGTCAATTTTGTAAAAATATATTTGAGAACAATTGAGCACATGAGCTCAAATATTTGCAAATAAATTGAAGTGAGAGAGAAAACGGAAGCTGGTTTCTCCTTATCGTCCTCATCTACGATTCCCAGCTATCAAGCAACTACTGTATTATAATATCTATTGGGAGTCCAGGCAGGGGCGGCTTTAGTGGATAGGCAACTGCCTACCCAATAATAATGTCGGTTTTGGCATAAGCTACAAAAGAGTTTAATAGTTATTTAATTTATATCCACTGTTGTAGTTAAATGTGATTTGATATGTCAACGCAACTTTGTCGTTTTTATTTCACAAAACAATTAACTTTAATTAAAAATGTTGACACCCCGGAAAGTTGCCTACCCAATATCTTCCATCTTGGAGCCGCCCCTGAGTCCAGGCATTTTTATTCAAGCCATTTGGTATCCAAATGGCTTAAATAAAATCATCGTACTGTCTGGTATCCGAACCCGCGACTTTTAGTATATGAGGTTAGCATGCTAAACCATACCCCAAGCCCTAGGGCATTCAATTAAAATTAAAAATTGTGTTTATTCCAATTTATTCCAAGCCAAATACATGTGAAAAGGCACAGAATTTGATTCTAATTTAGAACTAGATATTATTTTGATGTTGTTAGAATTCATTACTAATTAATTTGTTTCAAAAATGTCTACCCCCCTAGGGGTGTCTGTCAATCACTGTTTTTGCCATATATGCTTGCGTGTATAAAGAGATACAACATGGCTTATTGCTCAAGGGAAAAATTTGTGAATTTCCCTTTTCAAAAGGGTTGTTGGTGATTATAACACTTATTAGCAGCCTTTTTTCCTCTATTCTACCCCTAATAATGTTTTTAAAGTCATTATGCTTGTTAACGGTATATTTTGTATTTTATAAAACGAACAGTTATTTTAACCCTTATATTAACCAAAACAACACGTTCCGAAAATAAAGAATTCAACGACGAAAGAGAAAGTAGAAAAAGAGCTTTAGAGATGTCTCGTTGACAAGTAGAAATAAAATCATCTTATCTCATTGAGAAAGAAAATAACTGTTTCTAGGAAAAATATTTTCAAATTATTTTAAACAAGACATTAATCTATTTCTTTTAATTAAATTTCTTTTGCTCGTATAAAATCATTTTTTTTTAAATATACAGTCTTTGAAAAAGATGGAATTTTTTCAATCAACGCTTAAATAGCTTAAATAGAGTGTTCATTAACCATTCGATTTATCGTTTAAGATAGCATAACTTGGAAGATGTGTTTGTGATTATGTCTGGGCAAAATTGCGTCCCCTGAAGTCGACCCAGGACCTCCACGGCGGACTACCTAGGGCGACCTAGGATAAAGGTATAGTCCGCCCGCCGCGAAAGCGTGGAGATAGTTACTGGTTCGACTCCAGGAAGCTCAATTTTTCCCAATCGTAATAATCATCATCATATTTTCATTATAATTTAGGCCTAATAAATGAAATTTCATGTAGTCTACTAATACAAATTTTATTAATTAATTTGATTAAAGAGTGATAATTAAATTATTTGAAGTTGGAACTAGAAGCTAGTTATAATTCAAATTGCATTTTGTTAGAGAATGACATGTAATTAATTCTAGAGAACAGTAATAGCCTACTGGGGTGGGTTCTCTTTCCTTTCTCAATAGAGATATCACTGAATAAATTTTATGATCCAAAATCAAATAGTCAGGCATTTATTTGCCGATAATTGGCTAAAATTTTTATTATTAATTTAGTTTAAATATGTAGGCCTATATCAAAAGATTATGGTTACCATGTCTCTCATGGCCAATGGCTCTCATGTCCTCGTGCCTGAGGTTCCGGGCTCGCTTCCCGTCCCAAGCGAGAAATATTTATTTCAATTGAATTGGCTAATAATCATTTGAAATAATATGGTGGCTTAGATGACCAAAAAGATCTTAAAACAAATTAAAAAAAAAAAAAAAGATATAACTGATATCTTCAAATTAAATTATCATTAATTACTAATCTATATATTTTCAATTGACTTTTATATGCTGCAGAAAATTTGCCACATTGTTCGATTTCTTTTATAAAATTTGCATTTAATGAATCAGTTCTTATATTAGGAATTTTGTTAAATATCTTTCAAGTATGATATTAAGGGTAAAGTTCTGAAATTTAAAACCACCTAGTTTTTTTTTTTATATTTTGAATTTATTTTTCTTTTTATTAAAAAAAAAAAAAGAGTAATTAAACTTTATTCATTAAGTCCTCGCTCAATCCCTCTTCAAATGAATGGTTTTATTTTCGAAGAGACCTTGCTCTTGTTTTTCAATTAGTAATTACTATCCTTGGATCTAAATCAATAAAATCATTTAAATGGATACCGTGAATTTTAATTAAAATATTCTATCGAAATAAGGATAATATCTGATGAATGAAAATTTTGTTTCATTTTAGTACAGTTTAAAAAAAGAATATAACAACATCTGTCGCTTGTTATATTTAATTTTTTTTTTTTTTTTACGAAATATCTTAATTAAACCCTTAATAATGTGAAGGTTGGATGAAATATTAGAATGTTAAAATTTTAATTTAGAAAAAATTGATTTATATAAACTTTTTAGATGATTTAATGAAATTTTCACTTGCTCTTACAATTAAACATTTATATTAAGGTTATGCAGAAGAAACAACCAGCGACTGCTGTCCTCGTCAAAATACTTAACCTTAATTCAATGGTCCCAGCATACCTGATTTTTTTTTAAACATTTATATGCCTAATTTAAAAATAATTTCCTCGTGCTTGGTATAGGGGCTAGCGTGCTGGCTTTCTATACCAAGGGTCGCGGGTTCGGATCCCAGACAGTCCTATGATTTTATTCCATTTGGATACCAAATGGCTTAAATAAGAAAGCCTGGACCACAAATATTTATATTATTAAAAACAATGGTTATCGTATAAAGTCTTATATGGCCTAAGTTGCCGAAAATCTTTGTGCATGCGTGTGTGTGTGTGAGTGTGAGTGGGAAAAAAGTATGAGTGTTAAAAAAAAAAATAATAATAATGAAAACCATTGCCTCGTTGTAGAGATGTTGAAGGTATGTCAATACTGATATAATTAAATTCAAACCAACCGTAGGCTCTAGTTGAAACATTATGCATATGTGGAAAATGAAAAATTAAAAATAAGCTTAATTGTGAAAAAAACTCATCGGAAGGTTAAGCGCGTTCTTGTTTACTATAACGCCAAAAAGTACTAGTACTTTACTGATGCACTTTTTCAGTTTTTTTTTCGAATTCGCTCCAACGATTTTTTTTTAAATTCAAAAATCAATTATTTTCTAGATTCCCTTTAAAATGTATATTCTCATTTTTTTTATTTAATTTACCAGTTACTTTATATGTGTAAGATGCACATCATCTATTTATAATATTAAAATATTTGAATAAAAAATTTCGCTAAGATAATTTCTTTTCTTTTTACAAAATTTATTTTTTGATAGTTATATTTTGATTGTTCTAAAGCTAAACAATTTTACTTTTTTCGTATACACTGGTATTTTATATACTTTTGATTGATAAAAAAAAAAAAAAAAAACTAAATCTTTTCAATTCTTTTTGTTTGTAAAACTGCATTTTATTTACTCTATACCAGCGTTTTCCAAACTGGGAGGCGCGCCTCCCTAGGGAGGCGAGTACTAGTCTAAGGGGAGGCGCGAATATTGGCCACCAGGACCAATTTACAAGGTTCTGGGACGGAGGTTTTCCTTAATTAAAATAATATACATGAATAAATAAATAAATAAAATTTTTTAACGGAGGCGTTGTAACATAAAGTTTAGAAACCACTGGCCTAAAGTAAGACTCATTCTAGAAAATTATACTATGTGTAAAACCCAAAGGCGGATACAGGGAAGTTTTTCAGGGTTTTAATTTCTTTCTGACTAGACGCGAAGCTCGCCGAAGGCGATATCATTGTTAATTATTTTATTTATTAGGATTGGATAAGGGGGTGAAAAATTGAAAAAACAATGTTTTTTATAACTAAATCGAAGCCAAATAAATAGAAAACATTCAAAAAATAGCGTTGATTATTATTTGATTAGGGGGTGGGGGGGATAAAGGGTTGATTATTTAAGAAAGGCCTTGGAATATTCCAAATCACTTGTTGACATTCTTTTCCAGTGATAAATAAAGTTAGATTAGAGAAAAAGGTATTTTTTTACTTTTAATAAAAAGGGAATTGTTATTTTCATCTATTAATTTTCCTATACAAACAGAGAGAGAGTCGAGATTCTCGTTCAGTCCAGTGTGTGGCCTGCATGCAGGCGCCTCTATTTTTTAATTGTGTTTAAAGTGAATCAAAGTGAATAATTAATATAGTGTAACCCACCCTGGCCACCCCGTCAACCAGCACACCCTCTTGAGCGTCTTATTAAAGGTAATTATTATGCATTTTATCGTTGAAAAAAAAAATGATAGAAACAAACAATTAGACTGCGAAAAACAATTGCTTTTGAATATGAAATTAAATATTTTGTATTTCACTAAGGGTAGAGGGAGAATATAAGCTGTTGAAAGGGGGAGGGGGAGTGGAGGTGTCATTGAAAAAAAATTAGTTTTTTTTTTTATCTTTTTTTTCTGATAAAAACACACTTTTTTCTCATTCACACTCAACACTCACACACACATTCACACAGTCTATTCAGCAACTCAGGCCATATAAGACTTTATACGATAACCGTTATTAATTAATAATATACACACTGGAGGTCCAGGCATTTCTATTTAGGCCATTTAGTATCCATTTCGGACTGCCAGGGGTCCGAACCCGCGACGTTCGGTATAGAAGGTAGACACGCTACCAACTACCCAAGCTGGGGCATTTTTTTGATTTTTCTTAAATCACCATTATTACTTTCTCTTAGCATATATATGAAATATATAGAAAGTATTGCTATCATGTCAAAAATTCGGTGTCGAGATTTTTTTATCATTATGGCCTATATTTTTGTTAATCAAATTTCCTTAATATACTTTTACACAGGGGTGGATTAAGGGTTGAAAATTAAAATAAAATAATTTCAAAATAAAAATAATTATTTATAAATGTATTTAATTTATTTTGAGAGTAATTTCGCGGGAAGGCTCGCATTTCCTTAAAGAGGGGGGGAGGTATGAAGGCATTAACCAGGGGGGTTAATGCCCCATCCTCTATAATGCATAAAGATATTAATGTTTTTTAATACTTTTACTAAAAAATAAGTGCATTCCGTTTGAGTTAAAATTTATATTCAATATTTAGCAAGTAGTATAGTAGGATAGAAATATTTTAATGTCATTCTAAAATTTCTTATTAGTGGGGCGAAATTAATTTTTGAAGATTTCGTAACTCTCATAAACAGATAATAATAACACTGGGTAACTTAGGTAACCATCGAATCCCTTGCAGAATTTTGTAGGGATTTTTTTCATTAGGTAGAAAAGTAAGATATTCCAAATGATTGCTATTTTTAATTAAAATATAAATAAGAAAAATAATAAAAAAAAATACTTTTATATAAATTTATATTTTTTAGCATTAAAAATTATTGTTGTTGTATTATTTATTAAAATGGGGGGGGGAGGCGTCATGAGATTAATTATTTTTAAGGGAGGCGTGTTAACATAAGTTTGGAAACCACTCTCTATACTATATATTTTGCATCAAACGCCACTTGATTGTTATTTTTTGTCTTCTAGAATTTTTTTTTTTTTTATAAATGACAAAAACTCCAAATATGATTTTACTTTTCTATATCTTTTTGTGATCCAGTTATCAATTTTTTTTTTCTCGCTGGATTTAGTTTTCATTCTTCTATTGAATTTCCACATGAGCTTGTCGAAGAGCTCGAGGCTGTCTGGACCCTTCGAAACCAGGCAGTGTTCAATTCTCGCCTGAGGGGAATTACAAAATCTTGGCGTGTTTTCAAAACCTCATACCTTTTTATATAAAATATTTAAAAATGACCAACCAACTAAAATATTTTTTTTTATTTTTTTTTTTTAAGAAAAAGAAAAAAAAAGAATTGACATAAATGACAGGTCATTTTTTTCCCTAAAAATTGGATCAGAAATCATTTTCTTATTATTATAATTATAGGGGAAAAATAGAAAATGAATAAAACATTTGGGGAATTAAATAAATGAATTCTTTTTAGAAAAATCTTTCAAATAAAATTATATAAAATTTAAGTCAACATCATAATTGTTAACAAGATTTTAAACAATGGTAATGTTACTTAAAGTCCTTGTCAGCCTTTTAGATCCCGTCCCGTTTTTTCCAAATTAATTAAATGATAATATATTCAATTCCCTCTTTTGGTATTGAGGATATTTCTGCAATTTGTAAAATTATTCTAATTTAATCCTGAGAAGCAATCCAAGTTCAAATTTACCTCATGGCAAAAATTTATCCACTTACTATAAATATATGTACTGGAGAAGGAGGTACTACCCCAATATTATTTTCATCAAAGTCATTTTCTAGAGAAATCACAAAATCTCAGTTTTTAAATTCATTACTTGAACAGGGATTATAAATTGGAATAAACTTATAATCAAAGATCATTTTAAAAACTATTATTAATTTAAGTTGATGTTTGTTTTGTAGTTGTAAATGGATTCAGAAATTATAGAGATTTTGGAGTCAGCCAAAAGAAATTACGCCTTTATAAATTAAAATTTTATTTGATCATTTTTTTTAAGGACACCATCGGCCAAAAATTAAAATATTTACAAGTAAACGGATAATACGCAAAGTTATTTATTATTTCTGGCCGATAGTCCTTAGAAAAAAAAATTTTATTTATTTTTTGCTGCGACGTTTCGAGGGTAGGTCGTTCTCTTTATCGGGATTAATTAATAATATATAACAGATATTTTATATTTAAATAATGTTTTTGGCAAATATTTTATTACACTAAAAGTATGTGTGTTTATTATCATAACAACCTGCCCTCAAAAATCTGTATTTATTTAAGCTTCTTTTGACTGTCTCCTCGTCTTCATTAATGTTTATTGAAATGTATGAATAACTTAAAATTATTTTAGATAATTGGCCGGAAATTTTGGCATTAAAAAAAAAAAAAAATGAAGCAAATTAAATTGCAAAAAATATCAGTCAAATCAAAGAGAAAAATTAAAAGCCTGAAAGGGGTGATAAAAAAATAAATTACAATTAATGATCGTTATGTTAACATATTATTGATCCTTATTGGCCTAAGTGAAACTTTCCTGCAGGAGCGACAACACCTCAAACAAACCTACTAAAAAAAAACTTGAAAAAATCATAGAAAATTCAAAAAAAAATTTAATTATGGATATATGCGAATCTTATCAATGTATATCGATATTTATCTTTAAATATTTATTTTTAAATTAAAATATCTTTGGAATTTTATAGAATTCATATATATATCTATTTGTAATTTGTAATAAGTGTATTTAAGTATAAAAAAATATTATGTTTATGGAATTTATTATTCCATAGATAAATAAGTCCTTGAATAAAACAATCGAATAAACACCTTTCTTCCTTAATAGAGTATAAATTATATCTATTATTCTTATTTATTTTTATTCAAGGTATGATCCATTCATTAAACAGTCATTTAAAGAGGAAAGAAAAATACAGATATTATTTAATATTATATGTAATCCATCTTCCGGGATTGCATTGTTTACACGAGTTGCTTTCATACATAATCGCTCTAATCCTTGTTTAAAATAAATTCTATTGAACAACACTAAATAGGCCAGAGGTAGAAGTTACGTCTATTGAGTTAGGGGTCAGTTTCGTTTCCCCCTCCGTGGGATGAAATGTCTCAAAAAGAATTTAGAAAAATAGACTTTTGATATCTAAAAAAAAAAAAAAAATAATAAAGCTACAAATTAAGCGGCTTATTATGTATCTTAAAGCTTTTGTTTCAAAATTTTTTTTTTAAGTTCTTATAGGTAGTTGGTAAAAATGATGCAACCCTCTGCATTGCGGGGTTTTGCACTCCCACGTAATAGTCTAGTATTCAATAATTGGATACTCCACTCGTTAGATTTATAATAAAAAAAAAAAAAAACTTTAATTTATTTCAAATAGAAAATAAATTCCCAAATATTCAATGAATGAAATATTTGATTAAATATACAATTTGATTTAACCTATTTCTAAAAAAAAAAAAAAAAAAATGACAATTTTTTGACAAGTAACATGAGTATATTTCTAAACTATTGATTTATAAGTCAGATATTTCAGTATAATTCCCATCCATTTCAATTTGAATTATTATGAAAATACAGTATTATTTATTTCTAAAGAAATTTTTACTTTCCGCCTGTACCCCCTAATGTATTGTATCTAAAAATAATTTGTATCATTAAAGTCAATATGGCCTAAGATGCCTAAAAGACTTAAAAAATAAAATATTGATTGTTGGTAATTCAATTAAAAAATAGTGTACTAAATCTTTCTATTTTTTACTTTCTCTTTTTTGGCCGATTTTGATCAAAAGCTTATTTTCACGCCCTAGGTGGGTGTCTAACTTAAATATAAAATTTTAACCTCCTAGCTCAATTCCTCCATGCTTTAAATTGAACCCAGAAAGACACTCAGTCACACAGACAGACCATGTCGCGAAAACCACTTTTTTGGATTCAGGGGACCTCAAAACGTGTATATCCATCAAAATCTTGTCACCGAATTTTTGACATGAATTCAATACTTTCTCTCTCTACATATTAACTTATATAGAGATAAGATAAAGTAAAAATAGTTATATATAAATAAGAAATCTTGAAAATTAATTTTCAATAGACTTCCAATAGATCAAAGAAGAAAATACAGTAACATGTACAGTTTCAGGGGATGAACGAATCATGCTCTCAAAAAAAAAAAAAATAAATAAAATAAATAAAATAAATAAAATGCTGCATAAGCAATAAAAAAAAACAATTCTCTCATGTGATGATGTCCATTTTTTTAAAGCAATTCTATTTTATTTAAGAACAAACTCTTTTTTAAACGAGGAACTGAAATATGATTTAAAGACAGACACCCTTCACTAATATTTATATTTACATTTCGATTGGTGAGTTTGAATCGGACATCGGGCATCGCCCACTCAACACTCGTGACTGAGTCAGTGAGCGCAACAGCATCCACAGCATCCAAACAGACGTGGAGGCCTTGACCAGATGATGGGGCCTGGGGGCCCGGGGGCGCATTCCTGGGGGCCCCCTCTTCACCTCTATCATTACCTACCTACCTACCTACCAAGCAGGCTCGACCAGTCCATCCACTGACAAAGGCCCGCCTAAGTCGTTGACCGCCACCGGCAAACCACTCCGCCTAACAAAGATAACTTGCTTAACCATTTTTTTTTTTTATCATTGACAATGTTATGTTTAAAAAATCTACCCCGCTGTTCGATTAATTAGATTTTTCATTATTCAATAATAATTTGAGATATTCTTTTTATAGTCATGAAAATGTCAATTTCAATTAAAATAGAAATTTTCTTAGATTTTTTTTTTTACAAAAAAACACTCACACTTTTTTCTCATTCACACATACATACACACAGTCTTTTCGGCAACTTAGGCCATTTAAGACTTTAAACGATAATCGAATGTTTAATATATCTATTGGGGGTCCAGGTATTCTTATTTAAGCCATTTCGTATCCAAATGGCTTAAATAAAATCATCGGACTGCCTGGGTTCCGAACCCGCGACTTTTGGTATACGAGGTTAGCACGCTAACCCCTACATCAAGCCCCGAGGGCTTTCTTAGATTTGCAATAGCGTAATTAATTAGAATATTCACCTTGGAAACACTTGTTTTGTTTACGTCCATCATAATACAATTATATAAAGCAGGGGCCCAAGGGGCTTGGAGTAGTTGGTAGCGTGCCTACCTTCTATACCGAACGTCTCGGGTTCGGACCCCAGGCAGTCCGATAATTTTATTTAAGGCATTTGGATACCAAATGACTTAAATAAAAATGCCTGGACCCCCCAATTGATATATTAAACATACTGATTATCGTAAAAAGTCTTAAATGGCCTCAGTTGCCGAAAAGACTGTGTGAATGTGAGTGTGAATGAGAAAAAAGTGTGAATGTTTTTTTTATAAAAAAAAAAAAATATAAAGCAGGGGTGACCAAATGGCTTAAATAAGAATGCCTGGACCCCAATATACTCTAGCATATATATTCATTTTAACGGGTATCGTAAAAAGTCGTAAATGGCAAAGTTGCTGAAAAGACTGTGTGAATGGGAAAAAAAAAGTGTGAGTGTTTTTTTATTTAAAAAGCATGATTTTTGGTGGCCAATAAAATTTAAATAAATATCGCTTAGAAGGGGAAGAGATCCAACCATACACCCTTATGAGTTTACGGGCGTGTTTTACGGTACTAATCTAACTCTCTATATAATGCAACTTCTGAACTAGCAGCGGAAGAGGGCAAACGATTGCATCATTGCAATAGTTATGAATAAAGACCGGATTTTAAGCAAAATGTTTATTGCTGAATCGTGCTTATTTGAACTTATTTTAAATATATATTAATATATTTTTAAAAATAAATTCAAAACATTATCTGCAAAAATGTTCATGTAAAGCAAATCATTCGGTAACTGCATAAAACCCGCCTTAGGCCTTGCCGCCCCCCTGCTAGTAATGTAATAATATTATAATTTAGTTGTAAGGTATGAGTCAAGGGTGGATCCAGAGAAGAGAAGTTTTTCGGAGGGGGGAGGGTAATCTGGTATGACTGGCTGCACAGCACACGACTTTATCTTACCTTATAAAAATATAATTTAATTTCCAAGAATAATATTTTCCTCAAATATCGGGGAAGGAGGAGGGGGTAATTACCCCCCACCCTTCCACCCGCCATTTGTGGGCTATAAATAGAGCTTTTTTGCTAAAAAAAAGTTGCTTATAAAATGCTTTTTTTTTAATTTTAGGCTTATTGAACAACTTATTATTCAAAATTTTTATGCTTTTCTAAGCACTTTTTTTTCATATTTTTGTGCTTTTTTATTCGGACTTTAGATATGAATCACATACTGACGGGGTATAAACGAAAAATTCACGAAAATTAGGCAAATCGGGTTGATATCATAGTAAATACTTTTTTTTGGGTAAATAAATAAATAAATACCTTTTCTAAGCGTAACTTTTATTCTTTTAATCTTAGTTATGAAAATATAAAAAGTCGAAGTTATTTTTTTGGGTCATTGTATATATTAGTGCCGTTTCTTCTTTATAGACAAATAAAAACAAATAAATTGTAATTTTTTTTTTTTAATTAAAAAATACTCATTTTCGAATGTATCACAAAGAAATGTTTTTATATATTTTTATTTTTTCATACTTGGGATGAAAAAAAAAGTTCAGTAAGCTTTAATAGCTTCACGGTGTGAGTATACGCTATTGATAATCAATAATTTATTAAATTAATTCCGAGGGAATTTTTTTTTCAATTTTGTTCATAAGTTTTTTAATTGCATAAAAAATTCAATCTAAATAAATCAAATTAATGTCTTTTAATCAAAAAAATATGGTATGACTCGTTGCACCAGATTTTTGTGTCGACATGTATTTAATTTCCGACAGTACAGTACTGTACATTCGATTTTCAAGATGTAAAATTTATAAGTATGATAAAAAATATTTATATTTTGGGCAACCATTTCTCTAACAAAGAGCATCTAAAAAATAATTGATTTTTGAATTTTAATCAAAATCGTTGGAACAAAATCTAAAAAAAAAACTGAAAATGTACATCAGTAAAGTACTAGTACTTTTTGGCGGATTTTGTTTAAAAGCTTATTTTCACGACTTGGCAGGGTGCCTAACTTAAATATAAAATTTCAATCTCGTAGCTCATTTCCTTCATGCTTAAAAATGTCCACACAGACACAGTCCAATTTGCGGGACCCACTCTTTTTAGACTCAGGGGACCTCAAAACATGTATATCCATCAAGATCTAGACATCGAATTTTTGACATGATCGCAAAACTTTCTCTCTCTCTCTCTCTCTATATATATATATATATATATTTCATATACCGTATAGGGTAAGAGAAAGTGTAAAGAATTTTAGACTAAAAAATCATTCTTATCTATCAACCTATATAAAAGGTATACCAACAAGGCCTTAATAAATTTTATTAATCAAAAAAATACTAGAAAAGTTTTTATATATGGCTATCTTTAAAACAACCTATCCTTGAAATTCCGAAAAATTTAATTAAATCTATTTTATTTTCAATAAAATTAAAAATTTTAGGTGTGGTTTTACTCTCTGACCTTACTTTTTTTAGCGAAAATATAAAATAGAAACATCATTTTGTAGCTAAAGAGAAATATTTATACTACATCCTCATTATTTTTTTTATTTTATTTTTATAAACAGTTTTTTTTTTAAATTAATTTGTTATTATATACCAAAAAGGATACTACTTATACTCTAAATATCATTTTTTTATTTTTTATTTAGGGTAGGGCTACTCGGGCTACCATCCCTTACAATACATACATATAAAATTACAAAATATCAATATAAAATAAAATCAATAAAAATACAAAGATAAAACAAAGTCAAAACAATAAGAATACAATCGTAAAACAAAATTAACACAATAAAAATACAATGATAAAACAAAATTAAAACAATAAAAATACAATAATAAAACAAAATTAAAACAATAATTAAATATCATTTAAATATTTATTTATATCGCTAAAACAGAGATAGGGTAATCAATTCATGTTCTAAAGGTCAGGGGTTTGCCTCCCGTTAAAATTCAATCAAATTATATTGACTAGTAATTAATTTAGAAGCTCATGACCCGTTGCACAGTGGTAGAAAACTAAACTCATGTGATAGACAAAATTCTTTTTGATGTCCTAAACCATACCAGCAGGTATAAACATAAAAATATTTACATTAACATATATCAATTGTTCCACTTTGAGTCTTTTAAATAAAATAATAATTAGTATTGATTCGTGTATTATTATGTCATCACATATTATTAATATTATTATTATTATTTCAGAATTCATCCCCTTTATTAATATCAATGTTCTTTTTTTTATTAATATTTATAAATATTTTTCTTCTAAACTGAAATACAAAAAGCTAACCTTTGATGTTTTATTAAATTTCCACTTGATTTTATAAAGTAAAGAGAGAAGGAAAAAAAATGGATTCGGCGCAATGAATTGGATAATAAATAGGAGACATATTTAATGATCTTTTCTGCGAAGTGAGGCTCAATTTAGGAGAGGTGAAGTGAGTGAGTTTTTGCAGCCACACCCACCCTCATAAGCAGATCAAAACCTGAAGCAGATCCTCTGATTTTATTTATAAACACCGAGTCAGCCAACCTCTGAGAGGCAACTTAAATAAATAAATAAGTTATAAAACGAGAAAAATCCGTCCTCTATAGAGAAATTAAATCTTTACTATAGTGAAAAAGAATTTATTTATTATTTATAGTGGTTGCTTTCGTCAGGGGAAATCACTTTTTGATTTATTTCGTAAATTGTAGTTTTTATTTTGATATGAATTATATGATGAAGCCCAGGCCTTAAAAAAATATTTTAATACGACGAAATGGTTATATTTCAAATCTTTGACCCATGGATAAAATTAATAATAAATTTGTGCTGTTTTTTAATTTTCCCTCTTGGCTACTGAAGCTATTTAGGGGTATACATATATTCTATTGAATTTTGTTAAATCGATGAAACCCAAGAGACGTTCCATATGCTGGTCCTTTGGGATCAACCACCCGAAGCACGGCATTGCTTGACTGCAACGATCTTGGTGACATTTCGTCCCCCCCCCCCTTCTCTTCTTCTATATAAATTTGTTACGGGTTGCCTATGTCACAGGCGTTTGTTGTTTCAATCAAAAATGGAGAATATCTCTTTTTTTTACTTTTCGATAACTTAAGCCTTATAGACTTTAACGATACACATTATTTTCGATACAATATATTTAAGGGGTCCAGGCACATTTATTTATGCCATTTGGTAAAGAAATGATTTAAATAAATTAATCGGATTGCCTGGGATCCGAACCCGCCCCCCTTGACTTTAAGACTTTCTTATTGTCATTTGTCAACAACTCTACCCTCTCGGTCACGGGGGAAAAAACTTTTTAGGTAAAGTATTAGAGTGACGAATTTACTCCAAAAGTTAATAGAAATCTACAATTTTAGTGCAAGGAGCATATACCAAATTTCATCGATCTGGCTGCTCTGGTTTTTAAGCAATCGTGTTCACCCCCCCCCCCCCACACACACATACACGGACACACAGGCATAATGACCAAAATGGTTTTTTTGGACTCAGCGAGGTCTAAAACGTGGAGAAACATCAAAATCTCGAAGTCGAATTTTTTTACGATTACAATACTTTCTCTTTATATTCTATACGAGAAAGTAAAAAATATTACAATATTACAAATTGTGGGTATATGTCAGTAATTGATCCCCACTCCGTTCTATTAAAAGCAGACCCCATGGCTGTCCACACTATGTCGACAGAGAGATCCCCCAGGGATGATGTCCTTTTGTAATCTCATGACAAGCTCAGCCCAAACGAATATCCCCTGGGAAGCTTGATAATCAGATATGAAAATTGTATTGATTTTTTCTTTTTATTACTACTATAGTAGCCAAATATATTAAATGTAATTTAAAATTTTTACTTGTCCCCTTCCCAGGGTGTTCGCGTGTTTTCCATTTCTGGCGCCTCGAAACAAAATACCCCGATTACTTATCTCGTTGTTTGTTTGCTTCTCGTCCAAATTGAAATAGACAAGTTTTTAAGACTTGACATAGCAAGTAAATTTAAAAAGATAATGTTGTTTTTTTCTTTTAACTGAGCTTATTGTTATCCTTAAAACCAAAAATTAAATAGACAGATCTTTTCAGGAATCCTCATGTGTTTTTTTCGTATTGGCGACATCGTAATTCCTCTCCTTGCCAAAAACGGTATTTTTTTCTTCTCTCTCCCTATCCCATTTCTTTTTCAATACCTTACAAACAACCATAAATCTTTTGTTTAAAATAAATGTCAATTATTGCAAATATTTTCGTTTGGCCACAAAAAATAATACGCTTTAGGTTTTAAATAAAAATATATAAAATGAGATAATTACTATATAAATATTTGAATAAGAAACAATAAATAATTGAATGGATGGAATTTTAGATTTTTTTCAAACCAAACAACCACCACCTTTATGTGTGTTCTTTTATTTGATTAAATTAAATAAACTACAAAAATCTATTACATTGAGTTATTATATTAAATATTTATTTTAATATTATAAAAAACTGAAAATTTCATTAAATTATAGAAAAATAATCTCTATTGAGTTATCAACTTTATAAAGCGTTACATCATATTTACAAATCAAACCTAAAGCAATCACCAAGTTTATTTTATTTTTTATAAATAAAATAAATCTGGTGTGACTGGTCGCACAGATAAATGTAACATTTTGCGGGATCCACTTTTTTTGGACTCAGAAGGTCTCAAAACGTGTATTTCCATCAAAATCTCATCAAATTTTTTACATGAATGCAAACATTAACATTTAGATGTAAGAGAAAATAAAAACTTTTTTTATTAAATAGATAAAAATTTACAATATAATTTGTGGCCCAATGGAAGGGGAAATAAAATTTGACTTAGAGATTGTTTTTTAACGCTGATTGTTTTAACATTACTTTTTAACACCCATTTGTTTATTTTGAATTTTAACGTCTGTTTTTAGAGAATAGACCTGATAGACTACATAAATGATAGTCAAAATTTTTATTTAGATTGTAAAATCCAATGTTGTCGGGTTTCATTAGGATGGCCCTACGTTCTAATTTTCAGAAATTTTTTATTTTTTGTTTTCCAGAAGGTAGGCAACTCAAATGACCAATTCTTGATCTCAGTATTGATTTTTACAGTTCTGGAGCAATTAATGAAAATAGCGGGCCGATTGATTTTCTTACTTTTTAGAAAACAAAACCAATAAATGTATGCATTATACATTTTAGTTCAATAAGGTTTTTGTCTTTATTTTCCGGCCTTTGACTTCGGTCTTTCAACGCTCAGTTTTTACAATATAACTTATATATAAAGTTGAAAAAGTTGAAATAATTAAATTGTATCTCTTGGATTTCAAAAATTTAATTAATTAAACAAAAACCTCAACTTTTTGCCAATTTTCACACCATAATTAAATACCAAGCTTTAATTGTCTAAATTCTAATTGAAAAAAAAAAAAATTTTTTTGATAAGAAAAACTTTTTCAAATAAAAAACGTTTTAATGAATATGAAAAATAATAAAAAGATTCTGAAAATAAAATAAACAAGCTTGAAAAGCAAAAAAAAACTTACGCTTAAAGATAATTAACCATTAATTTGTGAAAACGAAAAAAAAAGATAGATTCATTTTTTTGCTTTTACAAAAATTTAAAATGCTCTATTATAGAGAGGTCTATTGTATCCATCGAAACGATTCCTTAATAACTAGTTATAAAGAATATTGTACAAATGCATTGGTGTGTGTGCGTGCAGATTGCGTGCACGAATTTCACGCAACATGCTTGAACGAACCAAGTCCCTATGCTACAGGGTGTAAAGAAAATGATACCTATTGCCAAAAAAAATCTGCCAATCATATAAGGGGTCGTTCATATATTAGGTAACGCCTTTTGGGACGATTTTCTAGTCCCCCCATGTCACAGTTAGTCACATACAAACAAACCCCCCCCTACAAATATTAGGTCACAACATTTCTTATACAAAATTCATAACATTTTACCTTTTTTTTTTTTTAATAAATTTTTCCTTGTGATAAAAATAATCCCTCCATTTTCCCATGTTCGACTTTTTTTTCAAAAAATTTTATAAATTCAACTTTGAATTGTTATGTCATACTTAGAGAAACCCCCGGGTCCCCCATGTCACAAGTAGTAACGTTTTGTCCAGACCCCTCCCTCCCCCTAACGAGTTACGTAATATGTGGACGACCTCTAATATTCATTAATAAGCTAAAAATTATTTTAGGATTTTTTTGGCCTCAATGGTAAATTTTTTTCGGCATCTGAGGCCATTTAGACTTTAAACGATACTTATTATTAATTACTATATCTATTCGGTCTAGGCATATTTATTTACTATCCAAATGATTTGAAAAAATATTCATTGAACTGCCGATCCCACACCACTTGGCTTTTAGATTTTCAATATTGACATTTGTCTACTTCACTAACCTCTCGGCCACAGGGAAGGGGGAGTAAATTAATTATTACATTGAGTCAATACTATAATTTATTTTGTCTTATTTCTCTTTTATTTTTCGTTTTCTTTATTTCATTTTTCATGATATATTTCTTTAGAAAATCGATGAGGTTTTCAAAATATTATTCCAAAGTGATGGTGTTGGAGAATAAATAATCAACCAGCAAGTATCGCTCTATCTGACGTCCATTATTTAGCAACAGTTTTTTTTCTGAAATTTAATTATGTGATTTGTCATCTTGCCTATGATCCTCTTGATCGCACCGTATTTCCTAAACAGATAGTCCATGTCCCTACCGCTGGTCGTGTTTACGCATTTATTCTCCTATCCTATCATTCTAGTTATTCCAGCCTTGTATATAATCTGCATATTTTTTCAAAAATGTTTTTTTATTAATCATTTGTTTAAATATATCTCTGGAGACTTGATAGGTGGGACTTTTATATGATTAATGGTTAAATTGCACCGGCAATGATTGCATATTGAGCTATTTTCTCTTACGAACACATGAGTAAGCTTATGTGTAAGCCTTGTAGTCAGGTTTTTTTAAATTAGTTTAAGGTCATTTTCGGCATCTCAGACCATTTAGTCCCCGTCCATATTTATTTCAATTGATTGTTATCCAATTCTCAGAAGCAGAAAAGGGAAATTTAAATAAAAAAACAAAAATTGTCTTACTGTCAGTGTATTTTTCAGGTTTTAAGAATTTATTGAATATATAGCCTATAGTAGATTCAAGGTATGTCTTTATATTCCTTTTTGAATTATTATACCTTATCAATATTTTCTCAACTCGCAGTTTTATTAATTCAGGCCTCTTCAAACATTTTCCAACGAAAATTGAGAAAAACAGAAATATACTATAACTCGAAAAGCATTTCGTATTTGAAGGCGTTAGCAACCGCTCGATGAGTTTTCAATTTTCGTTTTTTTTTTTTTTTTTATAATTGAATTAAAATACCATCAATGGGAGTTTGAACCGCGTTCCTTTGTCCGTGACTCTACGTTATTATTAAAACAAAAGGAATTTTTAGTCTGGGAATGAATAAATGATCCATGAACGTTTTTAGTTAATTAGTCTTTTCAAACCTTCTGAAGAATTGGATAAATTTTATCTCTGTCCTTCCACGGATCTCAATACTAAATTTTATTTAATATATTAAAAATTGATATTAAATAAAATTTAGTATTGTGATCCGTCAAAATATGAATACCTAATAAATTAGAATAGAGAGATTTTTTTATCTACTTTTAGAAGGACCAAAACTTTTTCTTTAAGAAATTTTGGCCTTCCTCGTCGAATATTTATTTGATCATAAGACAAAAACCTCATTTCATATTTAAAAGAAATCTCGACAAATCATGGGATTGTTCAATTATTTTCTATCTTTTATGTTTTACATAAAAATCTTGACTTTGAAATTTGGCTAAGAAATTAAGAAAGGTTTGTCGACAGATATCAGAAAAAAATTTAAATTTCATGAAAAAAGAAACAATGTCTGGGGTAACTTGAACGGACAAAAAGTTTTTGACCGTGCCTAAAACTGTTTTTTCAATGCTTTTCTATGGGTCAACGCACACCGAGGAGACAAAACACAATTGAGCATGATTCGACATCATTGAACAAAATGTTTTGCCATTGAGCGTTTTGCTCAATCGCTGTGGATTGGCATTGAGCAAAACGTTTTGCTCAATGCCAACGCACACCGATTAGGCAAAATGTTTTGTCATTGAGCATTTTTGCCTAATCGGTGTGCGTTGGCATTTTTTGCTCAATGGCAGAACATTTTGTCCAATGTCAATGCACACCGATTGAGCAAAACAAACAGTTTTAGTCAAAAACGTTTAATTTTTGGAGCTCTGGCAGATGATAGATAATTTCATTAATATTTAATTTAAAAAAAATTCTTCATCAAACGGTCTGTTCTTGTTCCATTTTTTTTTTTTTTTTTATTTAATTACTCTTTTAATATTTTTTTTTACCACAAATTCCCTCTTTTATGATTATCTAAGAAATATAAAAATTTGAATAGCATTTAATCAATGACCTTTAAATTTATTATTTGAAATTACTATATTTAACGATAATAAATATTGGATAATTAAATAAAAATGATTCAAGGTTTATTTTGACTAAAAAACGAATGGTTTTTGCTTTGCGGTCTCAGATTGTGAGCAACTGTTGCGAGACTTAGAAAAATTCATTTCCGGTGTGCGTGCAAAGAAAGAAAAGGTCCTTCTGAAGGAATCAAGTTCACTTCCTTATTTCTCTCTCTCTTTCTCTCACTATGTTAGTTAGGATGCTCAACCTTGACCAATTCTCATTTCACTAGGTTGTTTGATAATTAAAAAATTTAGTTAGGTCAATGACTTTATAATGAAAGTATTTTTTTTTTCTTCCTAATAAAGGGAAAAATGCAGTTTAAATTTTATATTCTTCAGAATTTGTTTGAAAATTATTTGTTCCATAAATTATAAACTCGATATGACCATTTCTTTTCCAAATTTTTAATTTATAATAGTTTTATATTTCTTAAGGTTGTTTGGACATTAAAGCACGTTGTTAGATTAAAAGCTAATTTTTAATATGTTAAATCACTATCACATACGTATAAAATAAAATTTCGAAGCATTTTGAACGGCTATAGAGTAATTAATTTTTAAAAAATTGAAATTTAACATGTAGTCTATGGGGAATATCGACGAAACGCACACATATTGAATTATATAGCCACTCCTGCAATAGATGCAACAAAAAAAAACTTACATTTTCATCAATTCACTTCCGAGGAATACGTTAAACATAAAATCAAACGTTTCTGCAGAAATCTTTTAAAAGATATTTTAGCAAGAAAGTCAAAAAATTCTCCAAAATGACAGTCACCAATATTTAAAAATGAGACTCTGATTAGTCTCGGCAACGTTTTATAATTGATATTGTAGAAAATTCAGCAAAATATTTCATCTCTAGCAGAAAACCTATCTATCCCAATTTGAAAAATATAATTTTTTAATCCCATATAAGTATCTATTTCCCTAAATTAATTAATTAATTTTTTGAAAAGTTTAATTAATTATGAAAAATTTTGCCTCTATAAGTAAATTACATGCCTTGTGTGTTGGTTGCCTAGATTAAAGGCACTCTCTCTCTCCAAGCATGTTTTCTCTCCTCTGTCCTCTCTTACTTAGCTTTTACAAATAGTAGCCTATTTTACCTAAAAAAAAAAATTCAGTTCGTATTTTGAATGAATTTTTTTACACAATTTAAATATGAAATTGTTACCTTAGGTTCAAACATTATGATTTAATCATGTAAATTATTATAAATTAAAAAAAAAAACACTAGGTTTGTGTTTCAATATATTATTTATTAGCAAAAGACGACGTATTTCAACAGTCAGAATGCCATCTTAATACAAATACTGGACAAATTTTTACATTTAAATTTAAAACTAAAAATAATCATTAATGGAAATTCAAAGGCTTCACTGTGCAGATACATTATTTGGGGATAGTATATTTATGTCTGAATCAATATTTTTTTAATCATAATAAATTTTATATATTGATAGTAACTAATCAAAACTCAAAATATAGCCTATTAATTTAACTTTAATACTATAATTGGATCTTTGCATAATCACAATGGATTATCATATTTATAGTAATAAAATATAAAAAAAATTATGCAAATTTTTTAATTTTTTTTTAATATAATATGAAAGCTAAAAATAAAATAACGGTATTATAACTCAGAGTAAAAAAATAATAAAAATATTCGAATAATGCGGATAAACTAGCTAAACAAGTTTCGTCTACATTTTCGCTTAGACATTGAGTTTATACTATTCCTATTTTATTCTATATGCAAAGAAATTATGAATTTGAAAGTGGTATTATTTATTGTTGTTAGTAAAAGTCAAAAAGTTAATTATACTTAACTTACTCATACTGTATGAATTAAATTTTTTCACGATTTCGAAAAGAAATGACGAATTCGCATTAGTCAAAATATTATTTTAAATTTAGAACTGATTACTTATTGGCTTTTAAATAGAAAGTAATGAAATAGAATCAGATAAGCTAATTGAAATATCTTTTGGCCATTAGGACAAATTGGAAACTATTCTGTCCGAAATAGATTTTATAATCACATAATCTAGGTTAAAATAATTTTAAATGTTAAAAATAATTTAATTATAAGTATTGGATTCATGTCAAAAATTCGATGTCGAGATTTTGATGGATCTTCACGTTTTGAGGTCCCCTGATTCCAAAAAAGTGGTTTTCGTGACATGGTCTGTCTGTCTGTGTCTGTCACTGGGTTCAAGTTTTAAGCATGAAGGAATTGAGCTAGGACGTTGAAATTTTATATTTAAGTTAAGGCTCCCTACCTAAGGCATGAAAATAAGCTTTTGATCAAATCGGCCAAAAAGTACTAGTAATATTTTACTGATGCAGTTTTTCAGTTTTTTTTTTTTCGATTTAATCAAAATTCGCTCTAACGATTTTGATTAAAGCTCAAAAATTAATCATTTTTTAGATGCTCTTTCAAAAGTATATTCTGAAGACCACTTTACTCTTGTACTTTAAAGAAAGATAAGAGAAATGGTTGCTATAGTAACATTCCATTCTCATAGCGATGTTCTTAAAATAGGCAAATTACCAGCAATGAATGAGACGACTTTTTATTTTAACATATATAAAAGAGGAAGGCGGGGGGAGAGAGGAAGATGCGCATAAGGTTTCTTTATAAATGATGAAAAATGCGCAAAACTCGATGCTCAATGACAGGCAAGCTGTTTACTTTTATTTAAAAAATGATACAAAATGTAAATTTAGCCCCCTCCAAGTCCCTTTGGTGGTTAACCGCCCTTTCGATGTTGAGGTATATGTGGCATTTTTCTAAAAATTCGCGTTTTTTACGGTCTTTTTCTGTTATTAATATTCTAACATTGTTGAAGTCCCATGTGTGGCCCAAATTGTGAGCATGCTTGTGAGAGCGCTGTCACACCAGTCCCTTTTGTAAGAAAAGTGGGATATAGGTGTTGGTTATGAAGCCTCAAAATAACATGATAGGACTTTATTATTATAAAGTCCGAACACCAACAATAGAACAAAAAATAGTGTGTATTGTATAGAGTGCACTGATTGCAACAAATATTATATAGGGCAAACAAAAAGACCCCTCTCAGTCCGAATCATGGGGGGGACAAGTCAATGGAAGAATTTGGAGTGCTTTTTGATATATTGTTCCTATGTTCAGAATGAAAGTTTCTGTAGTCTAGTACAGAGGCTGCTAGTGTCGCCTGATTTGGATCTTGCGCATGCGCAGAAGAGCCACCAAGAATCAGGTTGCCTGCAAAACACATTTCGGCCATTTGCAAACAAGTGTCAAAGGCAGAATCAAATTCAGGTTTGTTTGTTTGTTTTTTTGCTCAATTTATTTACCGCCTAATTCATAAAACCTTAAACAATGTTTAAAGAGAATTTGAAAAGCATTTTAGCAAAATCTTAATTCATAAACATATTTTAGGCCTAAATACTAGTTTAAATTCCTATTTTAACTAGACAGGCGAGACCCCTTGTTTAAGCTCACTAATAAACATTTTGTAACCTCAAAATTTTCGATCACAACAACTTGACATTTGAAATAGCCTATAGTATCATAGGCTTTTAATAAAAATAAACGTAAGTAAATATTCAAATGTATTATATGTTTTTTCATGAACAAATTATTAATCTTGATGAATTAATATTTTCAGAATAATGCAAAGTATTGAAACGATAAATACAATATGCAATATTATGAATATGGCCAGGGCCGCAGACAGACTTGACGGGCCCCGGGGCTACTTAATAATACGGGCCCCCCCCCCTCACCCATTAAGATTTTTTTAGGTATGTAAAAGGCTATTGTGGCCTTCATGCCAAAAATTTTTTACACAATTTTTAAAACAGTTATACATAAGCTTAGCTTACAATATTTATTTAAATAAAAAAGTTATTTAAAAATTTTTCAAAATTTGAGTTTTTTGAGCTCAAAGGGCCCGGGCCCCTTCAGGAAAAAAAATTCAAGAAAATGATTTTTTTTAATTGAAATTTTAACTATCAAAATTATTTTTTTATTAGAATTTTAAGGTTGGAGCGCAAAGGGCCCGGGCCTCGGGGTTATAGCCCCCCTGCCCCTTCCCCCCCTGTCTGCGGCCCTGAATATGGCCTATCAAATAGATAAAAGGATTATGCCTGGGAGAAAATTATTTAAAAAAAGAAAAAATCCTTTAAGATCTTAAAATCTGTTACTATTATTAGTTACAATACATTTGAGTTTCAATATTTGATAGAAATTCAAACATATTTAATTGATTGATTGATATTTGATATTTAAACATATTTAATTTTCATTAAATCAAACTTAAGAAATAATACAATTGTATTTTTATTTAGCTTATTTTTATGGCTTTTAATTGATTTAAATTCCTTTCAGTTCCTTTGGAGAATGCATTGAAACTGAAAAAAGGGGTGTGCTTATTAGTATCTAGTCCAAATGAAATTAAATGATTTATTGAAAAAGTAATATTTTGAAAAAACTAACCTCTGACATTTATATTTATTTTCATTTTGTCTGTTTTTCTTTACTCGCGTTCAAATCTGTTTTTTATTTTGTTTTAATTTAAAGACATAAGTAATTGCTGAAATAAATTTTTTTTTTTGATTAAAATAAACCAAAAGCAGTGGCTATGGCAAAAATATTTTTATCTTTTCTTACTCAGTCAAATTTTGGCTTCTTTTTCTTATTTTTCATAATATTAAATTTTTCTTATTTTTCCATATTCATTTAAATGACAATAATGTTGATTTGTCCAATTATTTGTATTAATTCTATAAGGATCTTATTAAAAACGGTCAAAACAAATTAGTTTGACATATAAATCGATAAATATATTTCTCAATCTCCGCCAGATGTCAGCTTAATGCAACGAATTTTGCAAAATGACGTAGGTTTTTGCCATGTTGCCAAACTTAATATTCTTAAATTTCATATTAGTTAATCTACCGTTTAAATGTGTTTATGAATAGAAAGTTTACTTAAATACATATTATCGTTTAACAATTGATTAGTTAAAAAGCTTTTCAAATACTCTTTTATGAATTAGGCGGTAAATTTCTAATATACAATATATTTTTTTTGTTGGTCATTTTAAATATTTTGTAATATATTGTATTTATTAGAATTTATTTTATTCTTTGATTAATTGTTTTGGCATATATAAAAATATTTTTTTGCTTTTACATTTTTTATAGGACTCAAGTGACAACTCATTTCGACCATTTGAAAAAGGTGTTTAATCAAGGGATACGTTATAATTTGCTTAATAATTCTTCAAACATCAAAATGAGGTTCGTTTGTCTATATACATGTACATGTATATATATACACACACGACATCCATAATATTATTTTTTTTTATTGGAAGTTTGGTGGAAAAATTATATGCTTTTGTTATATTTTAACTTGTAATTTTTGGTCTTTTATATATGTATGTTTATAATTATATTGTATATTTATTAAAGTTTTTGTGGTTGGAAATATTATTAGAGGAATTTTTTGGTCTATGATTAAAAATTCCTCTAATAATATTGAATATTTTTTTTTTTAGAATTTTTCTAAAAAAAAAATAATGTTTGCTTAAAATGTTTACTTTCAAATTTTTTATTTTAATAAATATATATTTTAACTTGGAACTTTATTTATGCCTTTTATTTTTCCTGGAGGAAAAAAAACCTTTCACTAACGATTTTATTCATTGGGACTAGAATCATTAAGATTTATTTGGACGAGAAATCAGAAACTAGTAATAAATAGCAGGGAATAAATAAATAATTATATACATTCTGGAGGAAAACCTTTAATTTGAATTTTTAAATCAGCCGCCCACCACCAAAGTAGTTTTGTATAAGCTGTTAGGGAGCGCTGAAGGTGCCTGGAATAGACCGTGTTTTAGGCACACCATTTTTTTTACTACGTGATGTCCCTTCCCGTTTATTCCCTGGTCCGAATCAACGAACACAAAAAATCGGTAACTAAAGGGACTGGTGTGACAGCGCTAGTTTTTTTTTTAAAGTACGTTTAGACGTCGCTCCTGAACCCCCTTAAATTCAATAGTTATTCGATTTAATTCTATGTTAAGGAAAATGAAATTCTTATACTGTAATTTATTATTTGCAGGTCCAGTTTATCCATGCATTTTTTGCGGGACAAATTTTATAAATTTATTTTTTTTATGCAAACATCATAATAAATGCATTCCCAAGAATATTAATGTCTTTGATAAAATTAAATTTGATCTCATAAAGAAAAAGAAAAAAGGTAATATCAACTGCATTTTCGGGTTAATCTTTAGAATAAAGTGCCAGCCCTCTCACTGACTGACTAGTTCACTCTTTAGACATTAGCTCAACATTCATGATTCTTTCGTTCTTCAAAATATTAATATATATTTTTACTTACTTTTTTGGGTTTTTTCTTTCTCCATTGTAATTTAGATGACAAAAACCTTGCGCATGACCTATTCTGATTGAGATAAGTAAAGAAATTAATTAAATAGATTTGAAAATATAAAAAATAATTTTATCGAAAATTGTTTATTATTATTTTTTTTAATAATAAATGATAAAGGAGCTAACTTCAGCTGATAATTGAAAAAAAAAACAAAGAATAATTTTTTTTTAATCCGCCCCTGCTCAACATTCATTATTCTTTCATTCTTTTCATTTAGGCGCGCTATTTGTTTTGTCACTAAGACCGAGAATTCCCTAGTTTTTTAAATTTTTTTTTAATCGAAGGAAACCGAACTGCAACCGAAGGACCGAAACAATTAGGTCGTGACCCCTGAAGTTGTTTTGTCACTAGTGTCGACTTCGGTTCGGTTTCGATCGGTTCGGCTCGTCTCAGTTCGGTTCGAAACCATCCAGTTAGAAGCTATTCGGTAGCCCTTAAAATAAATTTTCGGTCCCTTCGGGCCCGAAAATTTTTTTTTAAAAGCTACCGAATCGCTTCTAACTGGATGGTTTTGAACCGAACTGAGCCGAGCCGAACCAAACCGAACCGAACCGAAGCCGAGAATTCCCTAGTTGTTTTGAATTTTTTTCTAAAAATAAAAGAACCGAACTTAAAACCGAAGGTCTCTGAGCTGCCTCCGGCGGCTCTCGGACAAGGGATCCCTGCAAGTTCTTTAAAATATTCTGGATGAATATTTTTTAATCTAAAACAGAACCGACCTTAATTAACTGAAGGTCTCGAGCGCCTCCGGCGGCTCTCGGACAAGGGATCCCTGCAACTTCTTTAAAATATTCTGGATGGATATTTTTTATTTAAAACAGAACCTACTATTTACCAAAAGACACGGGCCTCCATCGGGGGCCCGCGGACCCAAAGATGTTCTTAATAAGAGTAGCAAACTCGAGCCTTTCTACTAAAAAAAAAAAGTCAGTGAATACTTTAACTTTTAATACAACATGAAGTTAGCTCCTTTATCGTTCAATATTTTTAAAAACAAACTATTTTCGATAAAATTATTTTTTATATTTTCAACTCTATTTAATTAATTTCTTTACTTATCTCAATCAGAATAGGTCAGGCACAAGGTTTTTGTCATCTAAATTACAATGGAGAAAGAAAAAAACCAAAAAAGTAAAGCCGAGAATTCCCTAGTTGTTTTGAATTTTTTTCTAAAAATAAAAGAACCGAAGGTCGAGACCCCTGCAAGTTGTTAAAAAAAAACGATTCTTACCTTATTCTGACCTCTCCTCATCATCCTTCTCGCAATCAAACCAAGATCCATACAAGATTTCAATACTTGCAATTTTCCATCCATTCCAGATTCATGCTTTCGATACAAATCGGTCAAAAAAAGGAGATCAATTCTCTCACTCATTGTGGAACTTAGATAAATGATAATAAAAGCAAATGCTAGACAAAAATGGGAATTCCAGACAGCAAAAATGGCAAAATGGCCAAAAAAAATTTAATAAAAAAAGCACAACACAAAATAATAACTCGCCCAAGAGATGAATGTAAAAATATATCTTAGAGGCCGGGGAGATGAATATTTATATTTATATTTATATATATATATAGTGAGATTTATATTAAATGGCTTCTTATAAAAATGAAATAGTGAGAACGAATCATAAAAAAGAACGAAAGAATCACGAATGAATCACCTCAGCGCCCTCTAGGTGGCCTGGCACTTTTATTGTAAAGATTAGCCCATTTTCGTTATTTATTTTTTTTATAATATTAAACAAAAAGATTTTTTTTTATTTTAGAGAACAAAGAAAAAACATCAAAGGGCAAAAATTCTAAGAGAACAGGACCTGAGAAGAAAAATCAAGAGATCAAAACCAATCAACATAAAAGCACCAAAAATCCTTTCAATTGTGAATATTGTCAAAAAGAATTTTCCGTTGTATCAAGCCTTAAGAAACATTTGTTAAGATTACATACTGGCGAAAAGCCGTACAAATGTGATTTCTGTAATAAACAATTTTCCCATAAACATCATTTAATGTCACATACACGCACACATACTGGTGAAAAGCCGTACAAATGTGATTTCTGTAATAAACAATTTTCCCATAAACATCATTTAATGTCACATACACGCACACATACTGGTGAAAAGCCGTACAAATGTGATTTCTGTAATAAACAATTTTCCCATAAACCAAATTTAGTCAGACATATACGCACACATACTGGCGAAAAGCCGTACAAATGTGATATTTGTAATAAACAATATTCCCAACAACCACATTTAATTACACATATGCGAACACATACGGGAAAAAAGCCATACAAATGTGATATTTGTAATAAACAATTTTCAGAGAAATTAGTTCTAAAAATACATATACGCACACATACCGGTGAAAAGCCGTACAAATGTGATATTTGTAATAAACAATTTTCAGAGAAATTAGTTCTAAAAATACATATACGCACACATACTGGCGAAAAGCCGTACCAATGTGATATTTGTAATAAACAATTTTCCCATAAACCAACTTTAGTCGCACATATACGCACACATACTGGCGAAAAGCCGTACAAATGTGATATCTGTAATAAACAATTTTCAGAGAAAAAAGCTCTAAAAATACATATACGCACACATACCGGTGAAAAGCCGTACAAATGTGATATTTGTAATAAACAATGTTCTCAAAAAACAAATTTAATCACACATATACGAACACATACGGGAAAAAAGCCGTACAAATGTGATATTTGTAATAAACAATTTTCCCATAAACCAACTTTAGTCGCACATATACGCACACATACTGGCGAAAAGCCGTACAAATGTGATATCTGTAATAAACAATATTCCCAACAACCACATTTAATCGTACATATACGAACACATACGGGGAAAAAGCCGTACAAATGTGATATTTGTAATAAACAATTTTCTCATAAATAATCTCTTAACACACAATTACTAAAAAATTCAAGAGAAAGGCGGTTTTTTTTGTAAAGAAAACAAAATTAAAATAATCTAGAAATGATATTCTTAAATAATGTAAAATATCTTTATAAATTAATCGAAATGTCTTTTTTAAAAAGTTTTTTACTATTCATTTTTATAAATTATTAAAAGCTAATAACTTAAGAATCTAAATATAGATAAAGATAAATTTTTTTATAAATAGATAAATTGGTTGACTGGCCGAAAGCATACGTTTGTAGCGACTCAATTAAAAGAAATGTAGTTCCAGTTATAAAAATGAACTTTTTATTTGAAAAGAGAAATTAATATATTTATATTTTGAAAACAGAAAATATTTATAAACAGTTTTTTAACAAACAGACATTTCTTGGAAACCATTGCGATGACACATGATCTACTGTATATAAAAAATATATTTTTTTTTTTTTTTTTTTTTTTAAACATTCACACTTTTTTCTCATTCACACTCACACTCACACACACATTCACACAGTCTTTTCGGCAACTTAGGCCATTTAAGACTTTGACGATAACCGTTGTAAGTATAATATATATATTGTGGGGTCAGGCATTTCTATTTAAGCCATCTGGTATCCAAATGGCTTAAATAAAATCATCGGACTGCCTGGGTCCGAACCCGCGACGTTTGGTATAGGAGGTAGGCACGCTACCTACTATGCCAAACTCGGGGGCATAAAAAATATTTATTTTAATAATAATTAATCAAAAGTACGAATCTCTATACGTTTATATAAATCTAAGAATAATATATTTTTATTCATTCATATAATTCACTTCGGTGACCATTGTCAAACATTGTATGCCAGTTTAACAATATACATGTTCAATTGTAAACAATTCAAGACATATGTATATATCAAACAATTTTAGACTAACTCTTGAGCACAAAAAAAACAATTGTAAGTTATTCCATATTGTTGCATTATATTTGATATATAGGCCTACATGTATATTTTTATATTGATGTGTATGTTTTTATTATTAAATTTGTTTCATAATTTGGTACATCTTGAGAGACCTGAATCAAAAACAACCCCAAGATCATTCACCGAGTCCAATTATGAGAAGCTTCACGACTAGACAGGGGGCCTTCGCCCAAAATTAGAGATATTTTCGCACCCATTCGGGCAAAAAAACCGAATAAATGTGATCTGTAATCAAAGGTAACAAAAGTTACAAATGCTCTAGTAATTTCTTTGAAGAAGGAACGACTTAGATTTTGACTTAAACATTGTCAGCCCTCAACGCGCCGCTTGTTTGATTTGAATAAAGAAATGTTGATTATTGAGTTGATGCAAGGTTCTTAGCCAGAGTGAAAAGGTAAATCGCTTAGATTTTGGATTTTCCTCTTTTCAAAGATTTCCCATTTTAGGTTATTTCATCAGCCGCAAAGCGACAGCACCATCAGTCTTTAACGGCAGAATTCCAAACATTTTTACTATATTTAATGTAAGTCTCCTATCTAAAAAGTGCACTTCTATGATCTATGCTTCAAACGCTTCTGCTAACTGATCAAACTCTTTAAAAATTTTATTACTCTTTGTATTATTTTTCTAGTCATATTTTCTTTAAATTTAATAAAACTGTTTTGTTCTCTTTCTATCGAAAATTATTTGTTTAAATATAAAAATCTCAAACTTTGCTTAAAAAATGTATATAAAAAAAGAGGAAAAAACCGAGATTATAGAATATCCAATACACAGAGGTAAGCCAATCATTTAATATTTGATTTTGATAATATCGATATATATAAATAACTAAATTAATAATATTTACATTTATTATTCGGATAGAATTTGTGATTGAATACTATGATAAGAACAAGTAGAGTTAATTTTAAAGATCTTACTAGGCTATAAATAATTGAAATGTCCAAGACTCTGTCTGCATATGCTTAGGAAAACAGCCAACGGGAGGGTTTATTAAAGAATAAATACTGTCTAGTTTCGTCATTCCCTCATAAAAATTTTTGATGTTTCAGCAAGTAATTAACCCCTGCGGAAGCAAAACTAAAGAAAAAATAGTATGACAGTAAAGTAATTTTTAATTAATATAACTTAAATCAATATGTTTTGTTCGTTAAAATTAAAATGTTACGTTTTGGATTTAATTATTATATTACAATTAGGACTTTTGCTGGATCATATACATATAGAATGAACCGGAGAATAAAACCAGCCCTTAGTGGACGCCTCTGAAAGGCAAAGAACTATAGAATATTGTAAATATATGTTTTTTGCATTCAGGGATATCTAAAATTGCATTAGGGGTGACCAAAGCAAAAAATCTTGAAAATTTCTATTTTTTAAAACTTTAAGCCATTTGCGGCACGTCTAAATGACCTCCGATTGGGCTGAAACTTAAAATTTATATGTATTCTAACTATCTGCATAATTTGACGGGGTGTCGCGTTAAAAATAATTTGAACATTCTACATAAAAGCCGTTTTTTTTTAACACATTTTCTATCAAAATCTATTTTGCTCTATATCTCTAAAACTGTGCCTGATGGAAAAATTCTAACTACATATCTATATTCAGGATGAAAAATGCACTAGGTTCACTATCAGATTTCTTGTGAAGAAAACCTTGTCGACTAGTGTTATTATAATTGTAGAATCATATCAAAAATCATTCCATCACTGATCTGTAAATCCCTTTTTTCGAATTTTTTCCAAACTCAAAAAAGTTGGGGACCACTATAATATTTTAATCAAACAAGACATAAACTATGACTTGTGCAAAAAAAAAATCGACAATAAGTTCAAAAAAAAATCGATCAACTCACAAGGGGAAGTCGCGACATGTGGGTCACCGATTTTTTCAAACTCATAGGATTTGAAGATTAGTATCTGGACATCAATTTCCTAAAGCAGTACGATGCGCTTCTCAAGAACAAGTTTGAATAATTTTGTTTATACGTAAACAGTGTTTGGTAGCCGTGAGAGTAAGCGCAACAATCTAGTAAACAAGGAGTCGCTAGTTCGATGCTTTTTGGGGACATTTTTTTTATTTTAACTCTCTATCCGTATATACAGTATCTCTCATATTAACATTTATAAAATTGAAATTAAATTAACAAAATATTTTAAATTTACATTTATAATATAATATTCGTATTTTCAGTGTGTAACGAGTGGTAAAAATAAAAGATGTTAATTTATATTGAAAAAATATTTGTTAATTTAATTTCAATTTTGTAAATTTTAATATGAGTGATAGTATATACGGATGGTGAATTGAAAGAAAAAAAAAATGTCATCAACGAGCATCGAACTAGCGACTCCTTGTTTACCAGACTGTTGCGCTTACTCTCTCGGCTACCAGACACTGTTTATATAAAAACAAAATTATTCAAACTTATAGAGCTCGGAAATCTTGATAGTCTTCAAAGTGGATTTTCTTGAGTGTTCTTGAGAAGCGCATCGTACTGCTTTAGGAAATTGATGTCCAGATACTAATCTTCAAATCCTATGAGTTTGAAAAAAAATCGGTGACCCACATGTCGCGACTTCCCCCTTGTCAGTAAGGCCATTTTAGATTTTTACTTTCTCTTACCTATGTATATATGTAATATATATATATAGAGAGAAAGTATTGGATTCATGTCAAAAATTCGATGTCGAGATTTTGATGGATCTTCACGTTTTGAGGTCCCCTGAATCCAAAAAGTGGTTTTCGCGACATGGTCTGTCTGTGTGTGTGTGTGTGTGTGTGTGTCTGTCTATTTGTGTGTGTGTCTGTGAACAAAATATCTCAAGAACGAAAAGAGCTAGGAGGTTGAAATTGTATATTTAAGTTAGGCACCCCCATGGGACGTGACACGAAGCTTTTGAACAAAATCGGGCCAAAAGTACTAGTACTTTACTGATTCACTTTTTCACTTTTTTTCGATTTTCTCAAAATTTGCTCCAACGGTTTTTTTTAAAATTCAAAAATCAATTATTTTTTAGATTCTCTTTAAAATGTATATTCTCATTTTGTGATTGAAATCTTCTGAAGACCACTTTACTCTTGTACTCCATAGAAAAGATAGGAGAAATGGTTGCCATGGTAACAAAATATAAATATTTTCCCATACTTATAAATTTTACATCTTGAATTCAATTGTACCCTACTGTCGGAAACTAAATACATTTAGACACAAAAAATCTGGTGTGACAAGCACAGAACATAACTTTCGATTACCGAAGGTAAGAGAAAGTTGTGTGCTGTGCGCCAGTCACACCAGATTTTTTTTTTTTGAATGAGCCATATATATAAATATTTATATATATAGGAGAGAGAGAGAGAAAGAGAAAGTATTGGATTCATGTCAAAAATTCGATGTCGAGATTTTGATGGATATACACGTTTTGAGGTCCCCTGAATCCAAAAAAGTGGTTTTCGCGACATGGTCTGTCTGTCTGGGTTCAATTTAAAGCATGAAGGAATTGGGCTAGGAGGTTGAAATTTTATATTTAAATTTTGTGCCCTCCTGGACCACGAAAATAAACTTTTAATCAAAATCGGCCAAAGAGTAGTCATTGAAATCTTAAGAAGACCACTTTACTCTTGTAATTCATAGGAAAGATAGGAGAAATGGTTGACATTGTAACAAAATATAAATCAATTTAAATTGATAAAAATCTCGTCTGAATCAGCATATGAACAAAATATAAATATTTTCCATACTTATAAATTTTAATATCAAATGTCCCATACTGTCGGGAACTAAATATATGTCGGTTGAAACTGCCCGAGTAAGATATTGTAAAAGGAGAAGGAGGTTTACTCGATCGATTTTGCAGATGTCGGTGAGAGATGAAATAATTTTGAAAAAATTATATCGTAATTTTTAACAGTTTCGGTCTGAAGAGACCATCATCAGGCCTGCGAAAAATTAACATAAAAAAATGAGTCAGCACACAGCAATAACAGCAAATTAATCACATCACCAATTATCTTTTCGAGAACATTTCATTTTTTTTTTCTCTTTATTCTCGGCCTTCTAGCGTTAGCCATTCGGCCCCGTCTTGTATACAATATAATATATTTACTAAAAATTAAGGTATATAATAAAATATATCAAACATAAATGTCTCTAAAAATATACACTATATAACAAAAGTCACTACAGTATATAAGCTACACTGTATAAGAACATTTCCTTAAATTCTAGCTTATTCAAATACAGCTAAACGATATTTTTATTATTTATTGTACATCAGCAAGATATTTATTATATTTTAATTTGTTAAATGCATTTGTAAGCGATTCAAAATGAGCATTTACATATGTATAATTACCTAAATCCTATATATATATATATATGCAAAGATTAGTTTTCTCGGGTTAAGTCGCGTGGGGTGCTGAGATTTACTCGACGTTTCGGCTCTCCTTTTGGAGCCATTTTAAAGAGAGAAGGAAGTTAGGAGGTAATGGTGGAGGGGGGTTGTTTACGGGGTCGCAGTCTTCCTGGTCCCCAGGTCAATTTGGTGGATGACTCAGAGGCGTGGATTGGTCTCTGAGAGCTGGAGGAATGTTTGTTGTGTGTAATTGTGTTCGGTTTAGGTTGACTCTGGGGCCTTAATCTGCCTACTCCCCAAGTCGGTGTATTGGTGGTGTGTTTTGTGGATGCCTCAGAGGTCTGGGTTTGTCTCTGAGGAATGAACAGTGGTTGGTTGTGTGTAATCGGGTGTAAACATCAACACTCGAACCGTCACCACACAACTACCAAATTAAACACAGAGACGATCACACTCACACACACAATCTAAATCTCAGAAACAAACCCAAGCCCCTATCACATCCACTAACCAAATCAATAACACATCGACTTGGGGAGGCAGATTGACGCCCCGTAGTTAACCTAAGCCGAACACAAACGCAATTACACGCACTCATCCTTCTTCCTGCCCTCAGAGACCAAACAAAGCCTCTGAGGCATCCACCAAATTGACCTGGGGACCAGCAAGACTGCGACCCTGTAAAACAAACCACCCCCAACAATTCCCTCCTAATCACATACGCTCGAGGTGTTGACTGGTCTCTGGCTGGCTGACGACTGAGCCCTCTCGGTTGGGTTTGCTGCTTTTATACCTGAGTTGGTTGAGGTACTAATGGTCATTCCATTGTTAATGCCTCACCCCTTTTTAGAGCTAATTGGTTTGGGAGTGGTAATCCCTTTTTGAATCTTAATGGACTGCTTAATTGGTGTGCTGGAAGGGGACCCTTTGTTAGGGGTTTAATGGCCTTGCTAATGGAAGTCCCTTTGTTAATGCTAGAAGTTTTGATAATTGATTTGTTAACGGTTGTGTGTGGAATGTGAAGTATTTGATCCTTGTCTTTGACCTGTCTGTGTGGTCTTTTGCTGAGCATTGGAATTAGAGGTTTCCATGTGGACGGGAAGTTAAGGGCATCGTCTCTTTTGTTTAGACATTCTGGCCTTTTGTGGATTTCTATGGCTTCTCGTGTGATGCGGGTGTGGAAGTTGTCTATTGATTCTATTGTTTTGCTTTGGTCGAAGTTCATGGTATGGCCGGTTTCATTGTGGTGTTTAACGAAGGCTGATTGCGGGTCGAGTTTCCTTAGTGCTATTTTGTGTTCATAAATTCTAAAATTGATTCATCTGTTGGTTTGACCTATGTATGACCGGTGACATTCTGCACAAGGTATTTCATAGACCCCGGAGGATTCATTCGGAATGGTGTCTTTCGGGTTTCTTATTAGGTTTGCTAGTTTTTGCTGTGTGGTGAAAATGAGGTTTATGTTTTTCTTTGGGAGAATGCGACCAATTTTATCTGTTATGCCTTTTATGTATGGGAGTGAATGCCTTGGAGTGTGTTTGGATCTTCAAGCTCTGCTGTAGTTTTTG
>JAKCPI010011746.1:0-14137 GCA_023213315.1 Euborellia annulipes | reverse complement strand
TTTCTTTAATAGGGAGGCATATAGACACAAATTAATCATATAAGGATATTTATTTAAGGGATTTTGTTGCTTTTCTACTTGTCTCGTAACTTGAGATTAGATATCTAATCATTATTTAAGAATTATTAAGTGTAGGCTTTACTCGGTTTTATTAAATAAAACTTGTACTTGGTATTCACAATGTTCTTAAGTCAACTCGCTTAACTTGAAGATATTAATTCAGTTAATGAATACCTTAATAAAGTGTTAGATTGGATTTATCTTAAAACTTATAATAATTTGAATGGGATTATATTTCAATGAGTTCAATAGTTGAATAAGCGCCAAAACTTTATTCTTTCAAGGTTAGAGTTCATAAAATAGGCATATCCAGTTATATAAAATTTCGAAATGATACAACAAAACATTTTCTCTAGAGAAATTTTAAAGATGTTGTTTTATACGATAGCATCTCTAATCCGTTTTCCAAGCAAAATATCTAAATTAAATCTTTTTGGAGGGCCATGAGAGAGACAAAAAGAAAATAAAACAACGATAACTTTTGATCATATAAATACAAATCTTGTTTGCCGACAGTAGAAAAAAAAAGTGTTATATATACATGTATCTCTCTGGAAAATGTTTGAGTAATTTAGTTAATTTTTCAATTCATTGGACCGCATATCATCAGCTACTTAGTTCCGCGTAGTTCATTGAGAAGGAATAACGTCTCAATCAAATGAGGGCTTACTGAATACATCAAACATAGGGTCAGTGATCTGAGTGATTAAAGTGGGAGAAATAATTTTTTTTTTTTTTTGCCAATTCTATTGGAATGATATTATTTAAGAGAAATCTTTGATTTCTTAATCTAGTACATTTAGAAGTTTATACTAAGGATGGGAGGAGGAGGGTCGAAATCATCTTATAGAAGGGAAAATTTTTCACAAGAAGATTAATTGTAAAATTGTGACAAAAGGTAAAATTTTATAATCCTTCTTTAAAACATTTTTTGGCTAGGCAATCAATAAATGTATATGATTTTTACTTTCTCTTACCTATATGTGTTAATATATAGAGAGAAAGTATTCTCGAATAAAAATGATTTAAAAATGATCGAGGGATCCACACGCCCGCAGCTAGTCTGCATAGTGAACCTTTAGAGACACAGGGATCCACACGCCCGTACCAGGGACACACACAGTATATCGAAAGTGACCAGAAGAAAAATGTGTGTTCCTGGTGCGGGCGTGTGGATATCTGTCCCTGGTGCGGGCGTGTATATCCCTGTGTGTCTCTAAAGGTTCACTATGCAGACTAGCTGCAGGCGTATGAATCCCTCGATCATTTTTAATCATTTTTACTCGAGCTGGATTCATTAAAAAAATTCGATGTCTAGTTTTTGATGGATATACACGTTTTGAGGTACCCTGAATCCAAAAAAGTGGATTTCGCAACATTGTCTGTATGAACAAAATATCTCAAGAACGAAAAGAGCTAGGAGGTTAAAATTTTATATTTAAGGGGCTACGGGAGCGAAGTGGTTACGCATGTTTTTCCCGATTATATGGCGTAGTGTATCATAAAAGTATGCCCAAAAATCAAGTAATTCCAAAATTTGCCAAGAGATGTCAGAATGGTAGCTAATAATATTTAATGCATTTGGTTGATTTTCATTGATCTTTTAATAATAAATACTTTATAAATGTTATTATATATTATGGACCTTTTATAAAGGCATAAAAATATATAAATATAGGCCAGATATAGACTAATACTATATCGGCTGTTAGACTAGCCTGCCATCTATTGCAAGAAAGCTGAATTAATTTGACAGTTGGTTTTTAAATAAATCATCTAAGCTTATTTTATAAATTTCTTAATAAATTTGTGATTATTAATAACAATAAATTCATTTTTAAATTAAAAAAAAAAAATTAAAGATTTTGGGACAGATTGTTTTTTTGTATTTGCTTGATAACAAAAAATTAATTACGATAATTTTTTAATAAGTCATTAAAAAAATTATAGCTCGATGTCCCAATAATCTCTTATGAATTTAATTCATTTAAAAAAAAACCGCATTGAAAAATTCCTTATAATAGTCTAGTTTTTTTTAAAGTACGTTTAGACGTCACTCCTGAACCCCCTTAAGTTAGGTATCTCCCTGGCACGAAGCTTTTGATCAAAATCGACCAAATGTACTTTTTCAGCTTTTTTTTCGATTTTCTCAAAATTTGTTCCAACGAATTTGATTCAAATTCATAAATCAATTATTTTTTAAATGCTCTTTAAAATGTATATTCTCATTTTGCCATCGAAATTTTTTTGAAGCACTCTTCTCTTGATAGGAAATAGGAATAGGAGAAATAGTTGAGATGGTAACAAAATATAAATGTTTTCCCATGTTTATAAATTTTATAAGCCTCGACATAACAAAATCGGGTGTGACAAGCACAGAACAGTCACACCAAAGTTTTATTTATTTATTCAGAATATTATTTTTATCTATCCAAGGAGGAAATCATTTTGCCCATCCCATTCATGATTTTTATGTGACGATCCCACTGGTGAACGGATGGGTGGGTTCTCCTTGTCAATGGATCTGGAGAACATTGATAATCCGGGATTTGATGAATGCAAGTAGCATTTTAATAACCTCTTTTGTATTTTATTTATATATAGAATTTTATATTGCTTCCCTGCATTGTTGGGTTACAGAAATTATAACTTTGTTAATTGCCCCCGAGTTTGGCGTAGTATGTAGCGCGCCTACCTCCTATACCAAACGTCGCGGGTTCGGATCCAGGCAGTCCGATGATTTTATTTAAGCCATCTGGGTACCAGATGGCTTAAATAGAAATGCCTGAACCCATAATAGATAATATTATATTACAACGGTTATCGTCAAAGTCTTAAATGGCCTAAGTTGCCGAAAAGACTGTGTGAATGTGTGTGTGAGTGTGAGTGTGAATGAGAAAAAAGTGTGAATGTTTTTTTTTAAAAAAAAAAAAAAAAAAAAAAAAACTTTGTTAACTAGGTGGCCTATAATGCCATAGAAAACAGTATGTCAGAAAGTTTTATTTTGGTGATTAAAAATTGGAAAACATAATTATTTATGAAAATTACTTTTTAGTTTTTTGTCTTACTCCACTTCTCTTTTGGGGAGTAGTATATTATTTGTTAAAATAATTTCATAATTTATAAAATATTTCAATAAATGGCCTGAATATATTCATACCTCTAGTTCAAAATCTTTGTGTAATAGTAAGAATATCTGAATAAGTTTCTGAACAAAATAAAAAATAATATTTAAAAATATCTGTCTCTATCAACCAGGTAATTATTTTAAGAAAATTAAATGATTAATAAAATGTTTTATTTAAGAACGATTAATTCTATAGGGATTTTTTTATTATCTTCTAACCCGCGTTCCGAAATTTAAAGTCAACATAAAAGTCAAGAGACTTTGCTTAAACTCGGATGACTCAACATTCAAATTCCCCAATTAGGAAATGAAATAAAATAAAAGGAAAACAACTTCTAGTTATATCACTCAACTGATAACACCCTTACAAGGTTTAGGAATTCTTATTAAAAAAAAAATCTGATGTACATAAAGGACCGGCTCACGATATTAATTAATCGATATCTTGAATTCTTCTCTTTGAACCATCATAATAAAATTCTATATTTTAGGTTTATAACGATTTGATTAGTTTTTGTTATTTTTTACTTATTCATTTTAAGCTTTTTTGGCTGCTGCGGCCATTTGACTTTAATATCAATATATATTTGAACAGAAAGATAGATCATTATATCGATGCCTTCCAGGGGGCGTTCAACAGCCTTCTTCATCTAGGCAACCCATCATGATGTTTCCATTACTTGAAGTTTGTTATTCATTTTTCTTGCAGGTTTTTTTAAATAATTGACTTAAAAATTAATAATTGTAGTTTTTTGCTCTTGATTTTATTCGTCGAATATAATTGAAAAGTGCATTAATTTCTTTATAATTCGCCAAGAAAATAATCAACGAGTAAAATTATAAAGTAACTTTATATAGTACAAAATTTTTCGATTAATTGATCCACAGCCAATTTATCTGACAAACTAATGTCAAGGGAGATTAAAGAAGTTCGCCTGCTAAATTCATAATCATTCAATCAAAAAATTCATTAGTGTGTTAGTCTATAGGGTGGCCTAACTTCCAGCAATCGAACAAATTTTTATAATTCAATGAATACCTAAGTTTGATTGAAATTAGAATATTTTTTCCTGGGGGAGAGATAATAGTTAGTTGATTATTAGAGACAGCTTATAAAAAGATGAAAAAAAAGCATTATATTTTATTGCCGACGTACCGCCCAACTTGCACTAAATTTTGACAATTTTTATCCTGAGGATGATTGCTACTAGCACCCGAAACGTCGCCAAAAAAATATAAAGCTTTTTATTTCACATGGCTGCTGTTTCCCGGGAAGGTTCCCGTCCCTTTTTTACTTTCTCTTACCTATGTATATATGTAATATATATATAGAGAGAAAGTATTGGATTCATGTCAAAAATTCGATGTCGAGATTTTGATGGATCTTCACGTTTTGAGGTCCCCTGAATCCAAAAAAGTGGTTTTCGCGACATGGTCTGTCTGTGTGTGGGTGTGTGGGTGTGTGGGTGTGTGTGTGGGTGTGTGTTCAATTTTAAGCATGAAGGAATTGAGCTATGAGGTTGAAATTTTATATTTAAGCTAAACATCCCCCGGGACCGGAAAAATAAGCTTTTAATCAAAATCGGCCAAAGATTACTAGTACTTTACTGATGTACTTTTTCAGTTTTTTTCGATTTTCTCAAAATTTGCTCCAACGATTTTTTTTTAAATTCAAAAATCAATTATTTTTTAGATGCTCTTTAAAATGTATATTCTCATTTTGCGATTGAAATCTTCTGAAGACCACTTTACTCTTGTATTTCATAGGGAAGATAGGAGAAATGGTTGCCATGGTAACAAAATATAAATATTTTCCCATACTTATAAATTTTACATCTGAATTCGAATGTACCGTACTGTCGGGAACTAAATATATGTCGACACAAAAAATCTGGTGTGACAAGCACAGTACACAACTTTCGATTACCGAAGGTAAGAGAAAGTTGTGTGCTGTGCGCCAGTCACACCAGATTTTTTCTAATTGGGAATCTAGAGACATTCAACTCAAGAAATTTAGTCAATATTTAATCGTATAGTCATTATTTAGAAAGGTTTGTATTAGTTCAGTGGGAGTCAGTTTTACAAAGGTATGGTCTTTAGTCTTTTTTTTAAACCGTTTTGGGCTACTAAACCCATTTAGTGATATGACTTTATTATATAAATTATTACATTATATTGTACCGATGGCTACTGGAGGACGCCCCACACGCCGATTGCTCGGGGTCACCAAACCTAAACTTCCGCCGCGCTTGGCATTGCCTAACTGCAACGATTGTGATGACTGTTGCTCTTCTTCGTTGTGAGGACCCCCCGCCCGGCGTCTTTAGTCTTAAATTTAATTTTTTTAGCATGTTTTATTAGAAATTTAAACTTGTTATTTTTGTAATTTTTCATGTTTTTTACAAATTTGTGTTGTCCTAGGAAATAGGGGTGGTTTTCCTTAATTCTATTACATATGGTACTATAATGCCAGTGTATAATGTGAAGAGGTTAGTATCGTCAAAAAATGATTATGAATCATTGATCTAGAGTTATGTAATCAGAGTGTAAGCAAGGGCGGATTCAGGGGGGGGGTTAAGGGGATAATTACTCCCCTGAGATTAAAAAAAAATACTTTTTTTCAAAAAAAAATGTATTTTTAATGTAAAATTTTAAAAATTAATACTTAAAAATTTGATTTGTATTTATATTCTGGCAAACAAGTACAGAATGCGCCTTTAAATTAGCGAAATTAAGTGTGTGCTGTGCGACCAGTCACTCCAGATTACCCCCCCCCCCCCCGAGAAACACCTCTGGATCCTCCACTGAGTGTAAGTATCTCACTCGTGGGCTGTCGACCCGTGTCTTGAAAAATTTCAATAAAAAATATTTTTATTATTATTTTCCTAGACAAAAAATTATAAAGAGCAGTCGATGAAAGCTATTAATTTTAATCCCCCTCCTAAACAAATGTTTCTAATTTAAAATTTAAAAAAAAAAAAAAAAAAAAGTTAATTAAGATATATCAAGCGGCGCAAAAAAAAAAGTATTTTGGTGTTTAATAAGCCCTAAAAAAATAAAAGACATCCGGAAATGTAAAGATGATGGATGGTTTAATCCACAGTAGGTAAGACAATGTGTGTGGCTCAGTTATTTGTTCTTTTAATTCCGATCGACGAATCAGCAAACAACAGCAACAGACAAGAGATTTACGAAGCCTAAGGGCCTAAATGCGTTTACACAGCTACTTTCAAAACTCTACGTCTTCTTACTAAAACATAGCAAGTCGTTCTGGAACCGTTGTGTGATTTGACGAGCCGCCCAAGGCTAACAGAACGAACGTAATAAGTGTGTGTGTGTGTGTGTGTGTATGTTCGTGTGATGAGGATTTGGATGCGTTTGAACTACCCAACTAACAAGCCGACTGGGACTCCTATAACGAAGAAATCCGTCTACGGAATGTCCCCTTGGGCAATTAATTTTTTTTTTCTTTTAATTCATCTAACCAACCAAATATAGTAGCAAAGATTACGGTATATTTATATATTAAATAATTTGAAATTGAAAAGAAATTTTAAAAGTGATTTTTTTCACTTTTTAATTTTTTTTGAATAGGTAGGCTATATGTATGTAACAGCTTACGTTTTTTTTTTAATTTAATGTGAAACTTAAAAAAAGACACAAGCTATCAAGTATTAAAAATTATATAATCCAAAAAAATTCACCATTGGGCCTAATTGAAACATTTTTTTTTTTAATTCATTTAAGATTTTTTTCGGCAACTAAGGCCATTTAGACCCCATCCCTATTTATTTCAAATGATTGGTAGTCAAATCAAATGAAATAAATTTTTCTCGCTTGGGACGGGAAGCGAACCCGGGACCTTAGACACGAGAAGCTAATGTCTTCTCACTGAGCCACGGGTCACGGACTTGAAACATTTTTAAATTAAATTAAATTTTCATCTAATTATAGATAAGGAAGGGAGCAGGGGAGAGACGGGATATTTGAAAGAGTGATGATCGGAAAATAAAGTTTTCCCGAAAAGTTTCGTTAATTGTAATAAAATCGGAGGTTTTAATTTTTGGCTGCTCCTGCTCCCTTCCTTGTATGCAGGGGCGGATTAAAGAAAGGACGGTGGGGGCGACCCCCCCCCCTCCCGAGAAGAAATTAAAAAAGTTATAAGAGCTAGTAATCTAAAGAAATTATGATTTCCGCTCTTTAATTTCAAATGAATTTGTTACCAATCAATTTAGATAAATAGGAAAGGGATCTAAATGGCCATAGATGCCGACAAAGTCCTTAAATAAAAAAAATCTGGTGTGACTGGCGCACAGCACACAACTTTCTCTTACCTTCGGTAATCGAAAGTTGTGTTCTGTGCTTGTCACACCAGATTTTTTGTGTCGACATATATTTAGTTCCCGACAGTACGGAACATATGAATTCAAGATGTAAAATTTATAAGTATGGGAAAATATTTATATTTTGTTACCATGGCAACCATTTCTCCTATCTTCCCTATGAAATACAAGAGTAAAGTGGTCTTCAGAAGATTTCAATCGCAAAATGAGAATATACATTTTAAAGAGCATCTAAAAAATAATAGATTTTTGAATTTAAAAAAAAATCGTTGGAGCAAATTTTGAGAAAATCGAAAAAAACTGAAAAAGTACATCAGTAAAGTACTAGTACTCTTTGGCCGATTTTGATTAAAAGCTTATTTTTCCGGTCCCGGGGGATGTTTAACTTAAATATAAAATTTCAACCTCATAGCTCAATTCCTTCATGCTTAAAATTGAACACACACCCACCCACCCACACACCCACCCACCCACCCACCCACCCACCCACCCACAGACAGACCATGTCGCGAAAACCACTTTTTTGGATTCAGGGGACCTCAAAACGTGAAGATCCATCAAAATCTCGACATCGAATTTTTGACATGAAACCAATACTTTCTCTCTATATATATATTACATATATACATAGGTAAGAGAAAGTAAAAAATAAAAAAACCGCCCACCCCCCGACAAAAATGCATTAATCCGCCCCTGCTTGTATGTAAATCAACAGCCACATACTTCATTGGTTAATTATAGATAAATAAATAACGCTAGGTTATGTTTCAAAAGGTTTTTATATTAAAAATTTGGTGTGACTGGTCGCACAGCACACAACTTTCTTAAGTTATTAAGAAATTCTTAATATTTTTTTTCACTTAATGAAAAAATGATAAGCAGGAAATTAGAAAAATAAATAATAAAAATCAATAAAGTGGAACTGCGGTTGAAAGAATTAAAAAAAAAATTGATCAAATTTGATATAATAATTTAAAGCGTTTGATGATTGTTATATAAAGAAGTAAAAAAACTAAAACCCGGAGCTAATAAAATTAATTTTTTATTTTTATTTTTACTTTCTCTTACCTATGTATATATGTAATATATATATAGAGAGAAAGTATTGGATTCATGTCAAAAATTCGATGTCGAGATTTTGATGGATCTTCACGTTTTGAGGTCCCCTGAATCCAAAAAACTGGTTTTCGCGACATGGTCTGTCTGTCTGTGTGTGTGTGTATGTGTGTGTGGGTGGGTGGGTGTGTGTGTGTTCAATTTTAAGCATGAAGGAATTGAGCTAGGAGGTTGAAATTTTATAATTAAGTTAAACACCCCCCGGGACCGGAAAAATAAGCTTTTAATCGAAATCGCGCAAAGAGTACTAGTACTTTACTGATGTACTTTTTCAGTTTTTTTCGATTTTCTCAAAATTTGCTCCAACGATTTTTTTTTAAATTCAAAAATCAATTATTTTTTAGATGCTCTTTCAAATGTATATTCTCATTTTGCGATTGAAATCTTCTGAAGACCACTTTACTCTTGTATTTCATAGGGAAGATAGGAGAAATGGTTGCCATGGTAACAAAATATAAATATTTTCCCATACTTATAAATTTTACATCTGAATTCATGTTCCATACTGTCGGGAACTAAATACATGTCGACACAAAAAATCTGGTGTGACAAGCACAGAACACAACTTTCGATTACCGAAGGTAAGAGAAAGTTGTGTGCTGTGCCCAGTCACACCAGATTTTTTCTTAATATTTAAAATAATCGAATATCTCTAAAAGTTAGAGTTTAGAGTGAAAACACGCAATATATGCGGGAGGGGGGATTTATGAATGATACCCTTCATTAAATTTTCATCTACAAGCGCCATTACTTATAGTAAAATAAAAAAATATTCTGGAAAAAAATCTTCAGATATTTTATCTAGTTAGTTTGTTTGAGATAGGCTATTTATTATTAATTAAACGTTGCGTGATTCAATTTATAGCTAATACTTTTTAGTTCTTCAAGTCCTCGATTGTAAACGAGATTAGAAAAACAAGTATTTTTTGAAAAGCGTGGAAGGGTCGGTCACGTGATCCATAATAGTATAACTTTTCATTCATACAAATAGAAATAGGTGACAGCTATTCACCCAAGTCAAAAAAAAATAAATCCTACTAACAATTGTAAGTTTTAAAAAATCCGGTATGACTAACCGCACAGCACATAACTTCCTCTTTTCTTCGGTAATCGAAATTTGTATAATGTGATGATAGAACAAATTTTTTATGTAGATATATATAGTATTAAGAATTTAAATATTCTGGGATAGATCGTGAAGGTTTTTGGAGAAAAATACACCAGCGGTTGCTTTCCACATTAAAATAATTTATTTTGCAAATATTTCGCAATCCATCTTCTGCGTATCAAATTATACATATGTGGAGCGGTGTTTTAAATACTATTGTCACTGTTTTTTTTTTGTTGTTGTAAAAACGAATTGTAACCAATTGTATCACGTACTTACATGTATAGTTTTTTCCTCAGTGGCTTGCACATCAAAAGTCCTCTCTAATTGAGAATGGCTTCTCATATTAAAATTTTATCATTTAAAACACGCTTCACATATGTATAATTTGATGCACTGAAGATGGATTGCGTAGGCAATGCGAAATATTTGCAAAATAAATTATTTTAATGCGAAAAGCAACCGCTAGTTTTCTCCTAAAACCTTATACAGTATTTTGAATGATGAAGGAAGAGAGGATGTCAGCCAAAAAGGAGCCTCTATCGAATAAAAATGTAAAAAATTTATGTTGTTGTATTACAATTATTATTTATGCTCATTTCAGCTCTAAAGAACTGATGATGGTTTTATCTAATTAAACCCGAAACGTTTTCTGATTGGAGATTTTTATTCGATAGAGGCTCCTTTTTGGCTGACATCCTCTCTTCCTTCATCATTCAAATTGCTGAACAGCCACTTCTATTATCAACACCTTATACAGTATTTAGTTTCAAAAAGTATATTTTTTTTTAATTTGGCTGCCTTAAAATATCCGAGAGCTAAAATTAATAATCAAACATAAAAAATATTTGTACTTTAAACGACTGAAAGTGGCTATGAAGAATTGATGAACCGGAGACATGAAGGAAAGCAACCAGATAGAGAAGCCTTTATTGATTAAATTACAAGACGTTTCGGCCAAATTTATCTTCAGTGGTTTAAGATTAAAGAAAAAACTCTTAAACAACAGAAAATGTCTCACCGATCGTGAAGAAGAGAGCATTTGTCTTCGGAAACAACAAATATTAATATAAATAATGGTAGGAATATTAATTCCGAAGTAAGAATATTCTACTCTTTGATATTAATATATGACTAAAGTTTTTAATAAGTTAGTTTGTGAATAAAAATAAAAGATTAATGAAACTTTTGTTAATGAGGGCTCATCTCTCTCTATTCTTTTTAATATGCCCTTTTCTCTTAATAAACTATTTTGTTTAACAAAAATAAATTAGTGGGGACTGTTGATTGATCATTGTGAATACTTTAAGCGTGCTAAATAAGTAATCCGACTTCACTGGCTTAGAATATTACTAACAGCTCGAAATTTTATATCTCCAATCTTGTTTCTCCAAATAAATAATTAAACGAAACGGTAAAGAGAATTCTCAAACAAATAAAGATTAATAAAGCTATTGATACACTTCCATGTCAACGATCCTGACATTTTAAAGACTGATGATGAGTGCGACTGCCACTCGAAACGTCGAAAAAAATATAATCTTTTATTTTTTACCTTAATTTTTTCGGCAACTGGGGCTATTTAGAACCAGTTCCTATTTTTTATAATTGATTCTTTGCCAATTGAATTGAAATAAATTTTTGTCTCCTGGGACGGGATGCTAACCCTTTAATCCTTACCACAAGAGGTAGGAAGTGTATCACTATTCTAGGGCCAAGAGGGATCTGTATTTTTTTGAAATCAAATATAATGATTGCATTATTTATTTAGTCAAAGTCGGAACGTTTTCTTTTATTGAAATTTTCATTCGAAAGAGGCTACACTGCAATACTTCATACTTAAAATTATTAATTTTATAATTAAAGGTTAAAAACTTTAAAATATTCTCATAGCCGAAATAACAATAGAAAAAGTAAAAGTTAGTGCGAGAGAAGAAGTGTGAAGACTAGAGCGTTGTTTTCAAATTTATAAAAATCTGGTGTGACTGGCGCACAGCACACAACTTTCTCTTACCTTCGGTAATCGAAAGTTATGTTCTGTGCTTGTCACACCAGATTTTTTGTGTCGACATGTATTTAGTTTCCGACAGTAGGGTACAATTGAATTCAAGATGTAAAATTTATAAGTATGGGAAAATATTTATATTTTGTTTCCATGGCAACCATTTCTCGTATCTTCCCTATGAAATACAAGAGTAAAGTGGTCTTCAGAAGATTTCAATTGCAAAATGAGAATATACATTTTAAAGAGAATCTAAAAAATAATTGATTTTTGAATTTAAAAAAAAATCGTTGGAGCAAATTTTGAGAAAATCGAAAAAAACTGAAAAAGTACATCAGTAAAGTACTAGTACTCTTTGGCCGATTTTGATTAAAAGCTTATTTTTCCGGTCCCGGGGGGTGTTTAACTTAAATATAAAATTTCAACCTCATAGCTCAATTCCTTCATGCTTAAAATTGAACACACACACACCCACCCACCCACACACCCACCCACCCACCCACAGACAGACCATGTCGCGAAAACCACTTTTTTGGATTCAGGGGACCTCAGAACGTGAAGATCCATCAAAATCTCGACATCGAATTTTTGACATGAAACCAATACTTTCTCTCTATATATATATTACATATATACATAGGTAAGAGAAAGTAAAAATAAGTTTTCAAATAATTACATCATTTTATCTATTCATTTTAAAATAGGCCTATATACCCAGTATTACTAAAATATTTCTTTATACTATTATTTAAATATAGGCCTAAAACTCCATGTTTAGGCCTAAGTAAGTAAGTTTACATATGAGAAGCAAATTGGCATCATCCCCAAACAAGTGAGGTACGTCCCTTAGTAGCCATCGATACCAGGGCCGTTCCTGGGTATGTGGTCGCCTCCGTGCCAGGTCATTTTTGGCGCCCCCCCCCCTCCCAACTAAATTATAAAAAAAAAATTTTTTAAGTGATTAGACCTGTACTGATTTTCAAGTTTGGCGGAATGCTACGCAGGGGCGGATTAAAGGGGGGGCGAGGGGGGCGATCGCCCCCCCGAGAAGAAATTCACAATGTTATAAAAACTAGTAATCTAAAGAAATTATGATTTCCGGGCTTTAATTTCAATTGAATTTGTCAATCAATCAATTTAAATAAATAGGAAAGGGGTCTAAATGGCCATAGATGCCCACAAAGTCCTTAAATAAAAAAAAATTAAAAAAAAAAAAAAAACCGCCCCCCCCCGACAAAATTGCATTAATCCGCCACTGATGCTACGGTAGCTTAGATTTTGATAATTCTTTCTTTCCTCCACGCGAACTATCACTATCCTCTTTTTCATAGAAAAGGAAAATAAAAAAATATTCATTAATACAAAAATATTTATTTATTCAAATTACCTCCTAGCTCAATTCTTTCATGATTTCAAATGAACACTGTGTGTGTGTCTGCTTAAAACTGAACACAGACGAAAACACATTGTTTAAATGAAAGCATAAAAGGATTGAGCTAGTAAGTTGAAATTTTATATTTAAGTTAGGCACCGTTTCGGACACTCAAAATAAGCTTTTTGAACAAAAAGTACTAGTACTTTACTGATGTACTTTTTCAGTTTTTTTCAATTTTCTCAAAATTCGCTCCAACGATTTTTATTAAAATTCATAAATCAATTATTTTTTAGATGCTCTTTAAAATGTATATTTTCATTTTACCCTTGAAACCTTTTTAACATGTAAAACTATATATTGAAACTTGCAATGGACTTTAGAAATAGAGGGAACAAAATACACAAAATGTTTATTTTACTAAATTAAAGCCCATTTCATGTAGATTATTTAGAAAAAAAAAAAATCTTGAATATCTCATTCCCTTTTGAAGATATTGGCTTTAGCGCTAAACCATGTTTGCGTTTTCAAAACTAAAAAAAAATCAATAATATGAATTTTTTTTTATATTTTAGGATTAACTTAGATTCGTGATATATTTTTTTCTAATTCCTTATTGTTTAAAGAACCTACCATAAAAATTTTCATCTAGATTGGTGGTCAAATAAATAAATGAGAAATTATTTTCTCTTCCATGTCACATTTTGTTTGGCATTATTCAAGCCGCGGAAGGTGAAAAAATCAAAACTTTAAAGTGCCAAGTAACTCGAAAACTAAGTGAGATAAAAAAATTGAAATTTGGTTACTGTTACTTATCTCTATACATAGAACAAACATACCAAGTTTCATAAAAATCTGAGATTTTGTGTGAAATGGCCTGGTTGAACTGACGTGGAATGACCCAAATGTAAAATTAAAAAATGTTAAATATTTAAAAAACCGGAAGTGCTAGCAACCAAAACGTATTTTTCCCTGGACCAGTTTTTTATGCTGAATCGGTATATGTAAG